>CANXYI010925368.1:0-10521 GCA_948208565.1 Hura crepitans | reverse complement strand
TACATACATACATACATATATATATATATATATATATATATATATATATGTATGTATGTATGTATGTATATTTATATATGTATATATATATAGGTCTATCTGTATTTATATATGTAAACAAATATATGTATATATGTGTACATATACAAATGTACTTATATACATATATATGTGTATATATATATACCTATATATATATATATATATATATATATATATATATATATATATTTATATCGATGTTGATTGTTATGATTTATCATTGCTCGTTTGACATTTCATCTTACTAATCATGCATTTCTTCCTATAATCAAGTTATTGACAAGATTAGGTATAGGTGCAGTAGTTACTTTAACATGTCTTCTTTATGGTGGTTCCCAAAAGTACAATACATGGCACTAACACCATAGAGTAGTGTAAAGCTATAAAATAGCTGAAGCTTTGAACAGTGGTAGATTTACTAATGTCCATTATTTTGCATACCAAACTATTCAAAGGATATAATGAGTCTTTGGTAGAAATAGGGCTCTACATCTTTCCTTTATAACCTTTTAATTAATTAATTAACTATCATGCCGTGAAGGCCTAAATAGACATGTCTCATATGCCTTGTAGTTCATAAAGTTAAAACTTATTAGTATATAGTCATTTATATGCTACTTCTTTTAACTCATGCTGACTATACAAGAATGCAATTAAAGTGAAAAAACATAAAACATGATTCAAACATGTTATGACCATATCATGTCTATGCACCACTTTCAGCCATAATGCATATCCCCATGAAGATAGCCTCATTTATCATCAACAAAAGAAATAACTTATCTTAATAAATTACATACAACATATCATAATTTAAGGAATGCATGTAAGCATTAGCATACTTATGTGTCATGTTGTCATGCATGCATACTCAACTATTTATTGTGTTCTCATCTTTCTTATTATTTATATGAAATCAAAGCCTACATTTCTTCTAATAGGCTATGCATATTATCATAAGCTTTTAGAAAACTTATAAGTACACTTTAGTTTTATACCATTTAGCTATAGTAATCTTATTTATTTGTACATACTTTTTCACTGCATAGACATTTGTGGTTCTTATTCCTTACAATTATTCAATTTTGATATGCGTGCACCTTAAAACACCTATGATTCAGCCATATCTTAGGTTAACAAGGCATGGCAATAATTCAAATAATATAAACATAATCCATTATAACATTTATCAAAACTAACTATGTGTGTGTGTGTTTCTTTGCAATGCTTTTTTTTTTCCAACATAAAACTTTGTTGTGATTCATTCATAAATGACTAATTAATTGATTTTTCATAAAATCAAATTTAGGTCCTTAATTATCATTCTAGCTAGATGCTATACAATAGCATGCTATTTACTATCTAAACCAAACTTATTCATAACAAAGGAAGAAAATCAATAATTTATGAGTGTTACAATTAGCATACAGATAGAAAGTTTCCAACAATAGACATCCAAAGTTGGTAACAAATATGATATTTCAATAGGAATATCTATTCAATATCAATCAAAGCCTTTAACATCATGCATATTTATTTGCAGGAATTTAAAAGCAAACAAAATAATACTAATTGTACTTTTAAATATCCCATTTTCTTTATAGCAATCGCAATTAATAGAAATATGCTACTAAATTACAACACAAACTCAAAAATCATGTCATACTAACTACTACTTATACTTGTAATTCAATTAATAAAATCATTATAGCTAGTATCTAAGGTTCCCTTATAGCTATAAGCTTTTTATTATCATTGCTCATATACTTTACATGTCATATAACAAAAGTATATAATTTACATGTCATCTTTCAAAGCCTTTCCATATTTGTTTCCTACTACCTATCCCTTTATCTAAATAACAATTATAGATTAAACATTTTATCCCTAATAAACTATAATAATAGTCTACTTTACCCTACCAAAAATCAAACACTATCCCTTTATTTGTCATATATTATTCCTAACAACCTTAAGGTAAGAAAAAATGCACTCCTCAATTCTAAATTTCCAATAGCTTTAGAAACCTCTCATGTTTAAACCACTTTATGCTTTCCTCTAAAGGGTTTTTATCTTTATCTAACTATAGCCATAACTATCTTACTAATTAATCTCACTTGCTCCCCTGAACCTTTCACAACAACTGTAACACTCACTGCTCAATCCTAGAGGAAATAGATAAAGAGTGATACTTTCTACAAGTTACCCCTCTTAGAATCGCTCCCAAAGTTCATTCATTTCACACTTATAGCACTTTACTATTTTAGTGTATGCTAACTAATTGGTTAATATTATTGTATAACCTTTTAGTACTAACTATTTTAGCCTGATAAAACACAAATTTAAGTATGTTATCTTTTTTACAAAAAATTAGACAGCATAACGGCTACCCAAGTGAGAAACCAAAAAATTTTCCTACATAAAAAACACTTCTATAACCATCACCCATATACTCCACAACTCTTAGACCCTTTTGGTCCCCCAAATCACATCACATATACTCAACAACATCAACATAGGTCCTCAGAACCATAACATGTAAACATATATCATAGTCCTACTGTATAAATTACTTAGACATACATATATCTATATAGATTGGTTAAACAATCATAACTATGTATTCATACTATATAATATCTAGGACCATATTTTATATGCATCTATATAGGTACATGAGTGCCACTATAGACAACTATGAAAAAGTATAGAAAGATTACCCCAAAAGGCATACAATTATACTGCACGTGATAAGGCTAGTCAGCTAATCATGTTTATAACCTACATATTGGAACATCGACACGCTAAGTATACACATAGTGGTGGAATTGATATAATCTACACATGTTATACATTCACAAACATAGTTGACATGAAATGCATAATAATGCTGGCTAATGACTACACTAATACACAATATCATTCATTCATTCATCCTTTATGTACCATAACCTCTGATGCTTTGTCATGTAAGTAACATGTTCCATTTCATTTTTTATATTAATCATCTTCTTTACTCATACTATATTATATTGCTTTAATTAATTTACCACTTAGGCCCATGATAGACATACTACACTTTAAAACACCAGATAGTGGGATATATACTATGAAGTGGCCCACATTTTAGACCTCGATAGTTGCACATACCTAGCCTAATAATAGGGATCAGTTTCATAGAACCTCCTAATACTGAACTGGTAGATAGCCAAGATTAGTTTGTAGACCTTCTAATACCTATAAAGGGGATAGTAGAGATTAGCCCCATAGGACCTCATAATATCCCAATCATTATGTACATCATCAATTAAGTGGATAGTAGGGATTAGCCTTAGTGGGACCTCCCAATACCCACAATCAATCCAAAGGGTAGCAAGGATCATCCCTATAGGACCTCCCAATAACTGGGTATACAAGGCTCAATATTAAAACCTTAGCAGCTGCACTCACCATATCCATCATACAATAGTGGCCCTATAAGGACCAATCTGCCTAACAGCTGCTAACTCTCTAGTTAACTAATCAACCCATCTAGTGGGTGTCTAACTAATGGGCATAACTGCAGTCTAATCTTTATTATTCAATTAACAGTTTTCTTTTAATTAGCATAACATTACTAACATCCCACAAATACAATAGGGGTGCTCTTATGCACCTTTCCTAGTTACGGGTTATTTATCACAAAAGCACTATTTATATATTCAATTTTCCTCATGTTACTATTCATTTGGTCATTTTTGTATTGAGTACTATTCATATGGTCAATTTTTGTTATTGCAATTTTTAAGTCATTGCATATACCAACCATCAGCTCATTCTTTCTTCAACCATTACACATTAATACCATCATTGATTTATACACTATAATTATGCCATACATCCCATGCCATATGCATATACACATGCTACCACATACACACACACATTTCGGCCATTATAAGTGCACACATTTACACTAATTTTCTCTCACCCAAATCATGCATACACCATAATTTCCATGCCATAAACATAACTACACCATTAATTTACATAAATTCCATGCCAAACCCTAACTTTTATGAATTCTAGACACATGTACACATATAAACACATACAAACTCATATGGTATGCATTAATTATAGTAATTCCACATACCTAGGGTGTGAGAACGCCCCTTTTCCACCACTTTAAGGCCTTGTATATGCTTCTCCTTCACTTCTCTCTCTTTGGCCTAAACATAAAAATTTCTAACTTAAAAAAATTCCTAAAAATTCTACAAAGATTCATTTAAAAATCTAAGAATATGGTTTCTCTTAAAATCACCTAAGATACCTAAAACAAAAATAGAAATTAAATTATAACTACTTACACTTATTTTTGGCACTATTTGTCCTAATGGAAAAATCTCTCTTTTTAGGCCAAATTTTGGGATTTTACCACTTAGAATGAACTTTAGAGACCATAAAGGGTTAAAACCGTATAAATTTTATGATATTTGGAGGTGTATGAGAGGAGAGAGAAAGATAAAATGGTGAGAGAGTGTATGATGGAGTGGCACTGGCTTTTAGGGGTTTAGGGAGGAGGATGATAGGTTTTACATATGTGACACCCATATATATGTAAGGTCTTTTATATGCGCAAGGTCAATGGCTCAAATTATGACATGTGGCGATCTAAAGGCCCGTATTCACTATGTTTCTTTTTAAAATTTAAAAATTTATTTTCATTTCTGTAGACCTCCAAAAATACTTATTTCAATTTTAAAAATCCTTGATTAGGCCTATTAAGAGGCTTGTGAAATTTTGAGCCCAAATTCCCAAGGCAACCTTGGTTACTATTCACACGTAAAAATAATAAATTTTGAATAAATATCAAATGATCTCAAAAAAAATTACAATTCTTTCACCAACATGTAGATTGGAATTTTTGAGGTTTAAGATATGGTATTTTCTGGTCAGTCTAGGCACATCTCATAACTATTCGAGTACAAACTCATTTTTATGTCACTATTCACTAGTTCTTAGCCTAAAATGATATATTGGTTTTGGTAAAATTTTAAATTATTTCATTTTGCCAATTTTCTAGCCCGTTAAAGCTTTATGACCAATATGCCCCTTTCTAATCTTACTAAGGTGCCTCAACTTCTGAGGAGCACTATTCAGGCCTCGGAGACTTACAAGCATTACAATTCTTCCCCTCTTAAGGAATTTCATCTCCGAAATTACTTGATGCAAACAAGTGCGGGTATTGAGCTCTTATTTGCTTTTTGTTGTCCTAAGTGGCCACTATTGTTTGGTGGTGTCTCCATAGCACTTTAACTAAGGGAATGGATTTGTTCTATAGCTACTTTACTTCTCTAGCCAGGATCTACATCAGTTCCTCCTCATGCATCAAATCTTGCTATACTTATATTTCTTCTATAGATATCACATGTGATGGGTCTAATCTGTATCGCCTCGACATGGACACATAAAAGACACCGTGGATCTATCGTAACTTAGGTGGTAATGCTAACATGTATGCTAGTGATTCTACCTGCTCTATAATCTCATAAGGACCAATGAATCTGGGGTTGAGTTTCCCCTTTTTACCAAACCTAAGCATTTTCTTCCACGGCGATACCTTTAGGAATGCTCTTTCACTCGCTTCATGTTCTATGTCCCTCCATTTCAAATCTGTATAAGATTTATATCGGTCTACAGTAGCCTTCAATTTATCGCTTATGATCTTAACTTTATCCTCTATATCTTTAACCAAGTTAGATCCCATGATTTTACTTCCCCTACTTCACTCTAACAAAGGGGAGTCATGCACCTTCTACCATATAACGCTTCATAATGTGTCATTTCTAAGCTAGCTCGGTGGCTATTGTTATAAGCAAATTTAGCCAAGGATAGGTATTGATCCCAACTACCTGTAAACTCTATTGTATAACTACATAGCATGTCTTCCAATATCTAAATCATTCGCTCTGATTCTCTATCCGTCTAAGGGTGGAATGAAGTACTATATGCTAGTCGAGTACCTAAGGCTTTATATAACTTCTAGAATTTAGAAGTAAAATCAGCAGTCCTGATTTGAGATAATGGCTATAGGTACTCCATGTAGTCGTACAATCTCATTTATGTAAAGTTGTGCCAGCGTATCCAAAGAGTAATCCATCTAAACTAGGATAAAGTGGGCTGTCTTCATTAATATGTCTACTATCACCCATACAACATCACATTTAGTCTATGTCATAGGTAGCCCTATTACAAAATCCATGGTGATCTTCTCCCATTTCCACTCTAGTATTGCTATTGGATGTAGCAACCTAGAAAGAACTTGGTGCTCTATTTTCACCTGCTGACAAGTCAAATATTAAGCTACATATTTTACTATATCCTATTTCATTCCTAGTCACCAATAATGGGGTTTTAAGTTGAGTTACATCTTTGTACTCCTTAAGTGCATAGAGTAAGGAGCTTTATAAGCCTCCATCAAAATCTAGGTTCTTAATTCATTTACTTTAGGAACACACATCCTACCTTGATAATATAAACTTTCCTCAGCTTCTAATTTAAACCTAATAGTCTTCCCCTCTTTAACCTTGCTCAGGGTTTGCACCAACTGATCATCTCTTATTTGGGCCTCCTTGAATTGCTACTTGAAGTCAAGTTTAACTTGTAGTTCAACTAAGATTGCATTCATTTTTATATATACTACTCTTGCATGCATGGGTTTTAAGGCAGTAATGAACTTTTGACTCAAAGCATCTACCACTACATTCACCTTGCTTGGATGGTAGTCAATCACATAGTCATAATCTTTTATCAACACCATCCATCATCACTGTTTGAGGTTTAATTCTTTCTGGGTGGGCAGGTATTTCAAGCTTTTATGATCCGTATAAATGTAACACCTTTCGCCATGCAAATAGTGTATCCACAACTTTAATGCAAATACAATAGTAGCCAACTCTAAATCATGGGTGGGATAGTTTCTTTCATAGGGTTTTAACTATCAAAAGGCATATGCAATCATCCTACCTTCCTATATCAAGACACAACCAAGCTCGTTATGTGAGGCATCAATACATAAGATGAACTCCTTTCCTTGTTTAGGTTGAGTAAGGATTGAAGCCTTCATCAACATAGTCTTTAATTTATCAAAACTTACCTAGCATTTATTATCGCATTCAAACCTTACATCTTTCCTCAATAATTGAGTCAATAGGGCTACAATCATGGAAAAGCCTTTTACAAACCTCTGATAATATCCAATTCATCCTAGGAAGCTTTGAATCTCCATCACATTCCTAGGTGGATTCCATTCTGGCATAGCTTTAACCTTACTTAGATCCTCTCTTATGCCTTCAGCTGAAGCTATATGAGCTAGAAAGGTAACTTCCTTCAATTGAAACTCACATTTACTTAACTTGGCATACAACTATTTCTCTCTCAATATCTATAGCACAATACAGAGGTGTTGCTCATGTTCCTCCCAATTCTTAGAATACACCAAGATGTCATCTATAAAAACCACAATGAACTGATCCAAAAAAAGCTTAAACATCCAGTTCATAAGATCCATAAAGGCTGCTAGGGCATTTGTGAGCCCAAATGGCATCACCAAGAACTCTAATACACGTACCACATTTTGAAGGTAGTTTTAGGAATGTTAGCCTCTTTAATCTATAACTAGTGAGACCCCAATCTCAAGTCAATCTTTGAGAAGATACTGGCACCTCATAGTTGATCAAAGAGGTTATTGATCCTAGGCAATGGTATTTATTCTTGACTATTACTTTGTTCAATTACCTATAATTGATCTATAATCGAAGGGACTTGTCTTTCTTCTTCACAAACATTATGAGTGCTCCCCAAGATGAGGTACTAGGCCTAATGAACCCTTGTCTAGCAATTCCTACAACTATATCTTTAGCTCCTTCAATTCTGTAGGGGCTATCCAGTATAGAGTGATAAAAATTGGGGCAGTGCCTAGGTATACCTTAATCTCAAAGTCTAACTCTCGATGTGGTGGTAACCCTGGTAGTTCTTCTAGGAAAACATTAAGGAATAATTATAGCATAGGTATCTGACTAGTAGTGGATGTTATGGTACTGGTGTTGACTATTTGAGCTAGGTATGTCTCATATCACTTCTAGATAAGTTGCCTTGCTGTGACAGTTGAAATAATATTAGATATAGAACTCTTATTGCCCACAACAGTAGCCTCATATCTCTCCTCTGTTTGGAGGTTAAGTTTCTTCTTATCACAATCAATCATTATACGGTGTTCTTTTAGCCAATCCATGCCTAATGTGATATCAAACTCATTAAAAGAAAATTCAATAAGATCCTCTAGGATCACTCAATCTTGTATCATCATAGGATAGTGCCTATATACTGTGTTCACCATCACACTCTGCCCGATTGGGTTACTCACTTGATTTTTAAGTCTATGGCTTCTAGTTCTAACCCTCTATCTTGGGATTATGCAGTGCAAATATAAGAGTGTGTTGAGCTTAGATCTATCAAAGCTAACATAAATACATCAAATAAAAAGAAAGTACCAGCAATCACATTAGGAGCCTTTGCCTCTTCACGGGCCTGAATAGCATACTGACATGTCGGGGCTCTAGCCTATGATTTACTCCTCTGATTACTACTTGGCTGCTCTTACCTAGCCTACCTCTATCCCCTACTAGGTGTTGCTACTGCTAATGCCTAGGTCTATGCATCCTCAAGCTGTTACTGGGGACAATCCCACTAAAAATGGTCTTTAGCTCTATAGGTGAAGCATTCTCCTCTTGTAGTCTACTAACACTGCCTCCCTATGCCTCCTACTATAAGTCCCACACATTAGGGGTGCACTCCTTGCTGTAGATACAGGAGTACTAGAGGCTGGTTATGAGGGTTAAAGCGTAAGTGAAAGAGCCATACCTAACCTTTAAGGCTAGACTAGCCTCTGAGATTATTGCCCAGGCTACCTCTGGACTATTGTCTATAATAAAATTCCCTCTATCTCTTAAATACTCTTAGAGCTAAACTTGTCTGACTAGTTACAAAAGGCCTTTTCTTTTAAAATAACTCCCTCTTTTCTTGTAGCTTTTTCACCATGTTGTAGGCTTCTGCTACTAGTGCAGAGAAGTCTTTGATCTTTGTTGTGGCAATCTAAATTTGCAACTTAACATTGAGGCCCTTTTCAAACCTTTTACATCTCTCTTCATTAGTAGTTAAGAACTCCCCAACATATTTGCTCAAACAAGCAAAATCATTCTCATACTATAATATAGACCTCCGTTCCTACTTTAGATCTAAGAATTTCTACCTCCACTTGTCCTTATGGACTCATATATGTATCTTTTACAAAACTGCCTTAGGAAGTAGTCCCATGTTACTTTCACTGCTGCCTTCCTCCTTTTTGTTTGTGGCACACTTTAAGCTCCTATCCTCGGTGAACTCTAATTGCTCTAAAATTTAGAGGGTCTATTTTAACCAATACTCAGCCCTCATAGCATCATCTTCCCTCATGCCCAAAAAGTCCATAGCTCCTATTTTCTTAACCCTTTCTAGATATGTCTTCTACAAGGTAGCTGGTGGTGGTTGTGGATGTGGTGCTAGAGCTAGTGGAGGTGGCTGAATAGCATGTCTCAATAACTCCACGATTTGCTGTAGTAGTACTGGGGAAGTTCGAGCTTAAGGTTATGGCTGATGTTTAGTATCACTCAGCTTAGGTGTGGTTGCACTCACTTTCTGGGCCATGGATGGTGGTAGGAGTATAGTTGGCCACCTTTTCTCCTTTATTTGGTAGGGTCCACTCGCTCATCATATACTACTACATAGAAAAAGTCTATCAGCCTCATGCAGTATAGCTTTATCATCAAAATAGACTCCTAGACCTTGGCACTCATGTATACTATGCCTAGGAATGCTTAAATCCACTCTAATACCACTAAATGTAACATCCCTTGCTTAGTCCCAGTGGAAACAAGTAAAAAGTTCTACCTCCTATAGGTCACCCCTTATGAAATTGCTCCAAAGGTTCATTTGTTCAACACATATGGCAATTTAATATTTTAGTGTAAGTCTTAATTAATTGGTTAATATTATTGTATAACCTCTTAGTATTGACTACTTTTGTCTGATAAAACATAATTTTACATTTGTTATCCATCTTACAAAAAATTAGGCAGGATAACGACTACCTAAGTGAGAAACCAAAAATTTTTCTTGCATAAAAACACTTTTATAACTATCATCCATATACTGCACACTTCTTAGACCCTTCTGGTCCTTTAAATCACCTCACATATAGTCAACAACATCTACACAAGGTCTTAAAACCATAACATGTAAATAGATATCATAGTCATGGTATATAAATTACTTAGACATATATATATATATATATATATATATATATATATATATATATATATATATATATATATAATTTTGTTAAATATACAAAAATATATATAAATAATATATAAAATAGAGGACACTGTTTTATAA
>CANXYI010925115.1:0-10231 GCA_948208565.1 Hura crepitans | reverse complement strand
AAGTTAATTTAATGACAAAGAAATGTACCATTTGATTCTGTTTTATATATATATATATATAAAATGATGTACAAACCTTGAGCAAAAGAAAGCAAAGAACAAAATGAATGTCGACAAAAGAAAGAGGAAAAAGAAATAATTTTAAGGCTGCCAAACGCATGGGTGAATACACAAATAAAATATTGGAAATATAATAATTAACGTAAAACTAAAGTAAAGATTCGTGAAAACTGAAAACCCACTTGTTGTCCACTCACAAAGGAACAATATGAAAGAGAAATATTATAATAATTAACAAAATGAATGGCAGTCAAAAAGGGTAAAGAAAGAAAAAGATTGATCTTCAGTGTCTAGAAAAGACTGCTGAAGATGGGATTTTAGGTAATCTTAATTTTATTTTCATAAAATAATTAATTTAACGTTTTTATTAAAAAAAAATTGTAATAAAAGAATGTGAAAAATAGAAGCGAAAGTTAAAATTGGAAAAAGCAATTGATGATATAAATTTTTTTTATCGCGTATAGAGTTGGAAGGAATCCTCTTGTCAGATGGATTTTCTTTCTTTATATTTTCCTTTTCATTTATTTATTTAGTCGGTTTCGTTTGAGTTTTTTTTTTTTTTTTTCTGTTAAATCCTAATTTTCTCTTTTTTTAAAAAAAATAATAAAAATCTAATAAAAATAAAAACTGAACTTGAAATTCCCCCTCTTTTTTTTTTTTTCTAAACCTCAAACCTCAAACTTCAATTTTATTCATTTACCATCCGATTAAGATTTCAGTTACAACTGCTCCCTAATTATTTTAGAGAAAATTAAATGCAAAAAATAAGAAAAAAAATTCAAAAGATTTTATTTTAAATTTTAACGCACTTCGAGTTTAAACAGTTTGGATCTTTTATTTTTTCGAGTCGATAGATTGAATTATAAATCGATTATAAAAATTATAGATCGAATCATAATTTAAATAAATTAGTATTAAATGATTATCTAGATCATAATTCAAACTTCAAAAAGCTCAAGTCCTATTATATTATTTTTTAAAAAATCTTTTATAAAAAATTAAAAATATTTACGTATAATCTATAAAAATAATTATTTTTATAATTTATATTATATAAAAATTATAACATTATAAGTAAAATAAAATGGATCATAAATGGATTGATCTAATCAGATAGTCTTTTGCAGATTAAATGAGGTATCATAAATGGATTAATGACAGATCATATAGGATCTAAATCAATTTTTTAAATCAAACGGATTTAATTCACTGATTGAATTAATTTTTACCATCTCTATATTAATTATTTTGATGCAATGAAGTATAACTCTTTTGTTAAATAACCATCAGAGCTTCAGTCTTGCCCAATTCCAAAGGGAAAGGTTCACTTTTCAGCCTTAAATTAGTGTGATAATTATGGTTTATAAATTGCCATATTAACGTGTTAATGATTCAGAATTTAACATATTTTTTTATAATAATTAAAATTTAAATATTTATTTTTTTATAATTTAATCCCTTAATTATTTTTTTTATAAAACTATAGATTATTAACTACAACAGATTACAGTTATCGCTATTTTTTTACTCGTTAAAGGAATCAGTATTGATGCATTTATATAAAATTCATATTTATTGATTAATAAAAATTGTTAAATATCAAAATTTCATGTGCGATAGGAAAATTCTTTTACACCAAATAAAAACAAAAACTGAATTTTTCAATCGATTCAATTCAAAAATTAAATTAAATCATATCAAATTTTTTTCTAAAAAAAATAATTGAACCTATTAAATTAAGAGGAGAAAATCGAACAATAGAATTTTTTTTAAAAAATTGAATCAAATAAATTTAATTTTTATGTATATAAAATATCAAAATAATATTATTTTAATTTAAAACGATGTTATTTTAAATACTCACAATGACATTGATTTAAAAGTTCGATTAATTTGGTTTATTTAATTTTTTAAAATCTAAAAATAAGATTGAACTTAATTAAATCGAAATTTTTAAAAAATCAAATTAAATAAATCGAATTATATAGAGTGAAAAAGCTATCGGTTGGATTTTGAATGCTCCTAATTTAAAGAAATTAGAATTACTGAATTTATACTCACATATCCAACAAAAAGTTCATGGGGTTTATACATAAATAGCCCAATAAAGATAACAGTTTTAAAAAAAGCTCATAAAATAGTTTTTCTACCAAAAATGCATCTATGTCATTTATTAATTTCAAAAATGCCCCAATTTTAATTCAATACAGTTTCTTATAACTGATAGCACTCCCGTAACTTCCCAACAATTCTTCCCCGATTTTCTCTCCTACGATTATTCTTTTTCTTCCCTTTCATTCCCAATACATACACTATTATATGTTCTTGCCTAGGGTTTCTGCAGATCATAATCTGTTACTGTATTTTTCTTTGAGATATTCTCTTCTCCCCAACAATTCTTCCCCGATTTTCTCTCCTACAATCACTCTTTTTCTTTCCTTTCTTTCCCAATACATACATTATTATATGTTCTTATCTAGAATTTCTGCAGATCATAATCTATTACTATATTTTTCTTTGAGATCTTCTCTTCTCTACATAATTGCATCGCTTAACAAATAAAAATCTCTGTTATAATAGGTAATTTCATATTGATTATGTGCAGTTCTGCTATATAGATGTTTTCATATCTATTATTTTATATATTCTGTTTCTTTTTCCTTTCTTATTTTTTCTACTGTTGAAACTAAATATTTATACCATGATTATTATTGTTTTGTTGCTTATGGCTTGCAGCAACTGTAATTAAAATAAATTTTCTCTTCGTTATCCCTGTTTTTTTTCCTCTTTAATATATCTTATCAACGATATTTAATGATTATATTTGTTTTGACTCAATATTTATTAAATGCTCATTTTATCAATTTTTAAAATGATTGATGATATACCAATATTGATTCAACAAAATGGACATTAGATTGAAAACAAATTCCAACATTATGAAGTTACTGGAATATTAATCCCTAAAGATTGCAAGTTTGAATTACTTCAAGCAATAATATCAAATAAGTTGAAAAACAATGTACAGGATATCATTTTGGATATAAGATATCTTATTGAAGATGGATATCCACCATTGAAGATTGATGATGAAAGTAGTATAGCATTTTACTTGGCCTTGAAGAAGAAAGGATCAGATATCAAATTATACCCCTTATGCATCACATTTTTATAGAATATTGAAATAGGTAAGACTGTGTACAAAACATTGCAAATAAATTTTTTTTATCTAACGTTCCTATATAACTATTTCAATATAGACATTGGTATAATTTGGTTGTTAATTTTTAAGTCAATGCTCTGACATAATCAACAATACATATCAAATAAACGAAAACGAACCAATAACATCAAGAATAGAATCTGATAATAATCAGACAGTTTTAAAGTATGAAGAACCTATTCTTGACATGATGGATTATGTGCTTGCAGGTGAAACCTTCAAACGATGATATCTCTTCTGCAATTGACAATGGGAAGATATACATAACCAACATAAAGGAAAAAATATGCTCTTGCAATCAGTTCCAAAAGGATGAATTGGCATGCCCACATGCATTAGCAATTGTGAACTACAGTCACCTAGATCCTTATGAATATTGTTCATTTTACTACATAAAAGATACCATGGAACAACTTACCAAGGAATAGTATACCTTATCCCTAAGGAAAATACCTGGAAGATACCAAATGAGGTAGCTGATCAAATTGTCCTACCACCAATTGGAAGAATAAAAGCTGAAAGATCTCAGAAGAGGAGAATTAAAGCATCATGGGAAAATAAAATTAAGAAAAAATGTAGTAAATGTGAACAATATGGACACAATAGGAAAACGTGCAAAAATATTGGTATAATATGGTATAATTAGGTATAATATGATCTCCCGTAATATAATACATTCTCTGAAATTTGGTATAATATAGTATAATTGGGTGTAATATGGTATAACATCATCTTCCGTAACTCTTTACCTTCAATGGAATTTGGTATAACATTGTGTAATTGAGTATAATGTGATATAACATGATTTTTCAAAACATATAACCTTATCTGGAATTTGGTGTAATATGATATAATCAGGTATATTATGATACACATGATTTTCCATAAGGAATATCCTTCTCTGGATTTTGGTTTATTTTCAAATAATTTGTTATAATATATTATAACATGATTTTCCACAACTTTCTCTAGATTTGATAAAATGTGGTATAATTTGATTTAATGTGGTAAAACAATATTTAAATCTAACAAAAATTTAAAAAATTACTAAAAATTCATTAAATTTGATAGAATTCAACTTATTACAAGAATATACATATTACATGATATTTTCTTCTACTACTAACCACAACACATTTACAAAAAGTCATTTCTGCTTCTTAACTGCATGTTTCACTTTACAACTTTTTTGAATTGCTTCAGACTCATTGATAATATTCTCAACTTTCTTTATTTTCCCAGATGAATTGCTGTCCCTTTTCTTTCCTTTACCATCTTTCACATTAGGTATTTTAACATTTGATGCCTTGAACATATCCTTCTTCTTTTCCTTTGCTAGAACGCGTGGGCTAGCCGATTTCGATACGAAATATGACTGTAGAGGTCGTTAATGGCGGCTCGACGGCGAAATTAATGGCAGCAAACGTCGATTGAAGAGTGTTTTCGTGAGAAGGCAGGGAAAGAAGTTCAGATAGATTCGTGAAGAACCAAATAGGGTGGGAGGGATTTGTTAAGAAACAGAACAGAGAAACAGCTGTGGAGGTCGTCGATGGCGGCTCAACGGCGAAATCAATGGCATCAAACGGTGAAAGGGAGGAAAGAAAAGTTTAGAGAGAGGCTCGACAGCGAAATCAATGGCAGCAAATGGTGAGAGGGAGGGAAGAAAAGTTCAGAGAGATTCGAGAAGAGTGGGATAGCGTTGGAGGAATTTGCTAAGAAAGGAGATTAGATAGAGAGATTAAGAAATGGGGTATTTTTAAAATAAAAAAAACAAACAAAAGCATATTTAAAAAATTTTAAAAATAGTATACAATTTTAAAATCAAAAGAGAAAAAGTAACGATCCATGTAATTTTCTCAAAGTTCATAGACTTGGGCTAATTCGTTTGAATTAGAATGTGAATAAAGTTGACTACTGAAAGCTCCAAATGCTAATTTTCTATTTATAAAACGCATAATATGTAATTTATATTCTAAAATTGCTCAAAAATAATTTTTATACATTTTATTATTTTAATAATTTATAACACATTTAAACTTAATAAAAATATTTATTATTTTTTAAATTTATTAAATTTAAAGAGATAATAAATTATTTAAATATAGCTAACGAATCAATTAAAAGAATTTAGAAAAATAATAAATAAAGGCAGAGCATGCAATGATTTAGATGGAAAGAAGTTAAAAATGTTATGTAAATTAACGGACCGCGCTTTCCTCAAATCTCAATTCTTCTCTTAGACTCTCTTCTCAATTTTCATTTCGTTTTTTCCCATTTATTTTGCAGCACTGACCTCTGATTCAATTTCACAATTTCTGAGGACCATAGAACTCTCTCTCTCTCTCTCTCTCTATCTATATATATATATATATATAATTTGGACAGTTTATATTTATATAAACCTCAGAAATTTGACTTTTTTTTCTTTTATGAAAAAAATCCTCACATGATGATCCATAATCATGTATATATAAAGCAGGCACAGTAGACAAATTTTAAATTTTTGGTTTAATTTCTTCTGAAATACATTACATTTCCTAAAATGCCATATATACATATATCCATGTGACTTAACTGCTTGTTTGGATGTTTATTAGAAATTATATTGTATTGTATTATTGGTGAAATCGATGTTTGTTTTTCAATATAATATTGATATATTTGTTTTATAATGTTACGCATTATTTTATGACAATAAAAATATGAACAAAAATACAGAAATTTGATATATTTGCATTATTTTATTTTTTTACTCATTAATTTTTAAAATTTTCAATATAATCTTCATTTAAGTAATTATTCTTAATTTGAACAATAAAATGATATAAAATAATGATACAAGCTTCACAACATACAATTTTTTCCGAATATTGCATGAACACCACAAAATACAACTATAACTATTAGATATTGGGCTTGGACTGGGTTTGATTGGACTAGCCTAAATTTTTTGATGGTGTTAAAGCCTGCCCAAGCCTTTTTAGGAATTTCGTGAGCAGATTTACTTTAGATTCGAGTTTTGAGTAATGAGTATTTTTAAATATTTAGAAAGAAGCATTTTACGTTTTTTTGTCAATTTATTTGACACAAATTTGAATTAATTAAATCAGTAAATTTTGAATACTAAATAGCATTTATCCCAAAAAAGACTAAATAAAAATTAAATAATAGATAAATAATTAAGAACAAATCATGATTTTAGCGTAATTTTATCAACTATGTATATTTCCACTGAGGCCCGGCTCAGGCTTTATGTTAACACTAAGGCCACCTATGACAAATACAGGCTTTGTGGGTTTAGGTTGGGTTGGATTTATAAATAAAAATTTTTGGAGTTTATTCATAAATGTCTCAAAAAATATATTAATTTTTAAAAAAAAGTCAAAATATATAATTTTTTTAAATTATAATTTTTTAGTTTTTAAATTTAAAACTATTCTAATTTTAATATATATGTATATTTTTAATATCCTAAACCCTAAAAATCAAAATCCTAAATCGTAAAATTCTAAACCCTAAATCCTAAATTCTAAAACTCTAAACTCTAAAATCCTAAAACCTTAAACCTTAAAATTCTAAACTCTAAACCTTAAGTCGTAAATTCTAAAACCCTAAATCCTAAAATTCTAAACTTTAAAATCCTAAATCATAAATTCCAAAATTCTAAAATCCTAAATCCTAAAATTCTAAACCCTAAATCCTAACAATTAATGACAATTTTAGAGGATTGATTTTATAAAGAAAAATGTGTAAAAGAAATAAAACTTTCTTGAAAATAATTAAATTTAATTTAATAATACCAAATGAACAATTTTTTGTAGCATTTTTAAAATAAAAAAAATACTAAAAGAGAATATTTAAAAGTTTTAAATAAAAAAGGCATTTTGGATTGGACGAATATTTGTCTCGTGAATAAGTCTAAATATAACACAATACAAATATAATATCATGTATATTCGATCTGAAAATCAATAAAATATAATAGATCAATCTCTCATTAACCAAAAAACCAAATTAATAAATTTAGTGAGAAAAATCGAATCGATTGAACTTTTTATAAAAGCGAACCGACTTAATCGAACTTTTTATATATTTTCTTTTTTATATATAAAAACATCAAAACGATGTAGATAGTATCATTTTAAATGCTCAAAATGATGTGATTTTTAAATTTTGTTGATTAACTTTATTCGATTTTCATGGTCTAAAAAATTGAATCGAGCCAAATAAATAATTTTTTTTTAAAACTCAAATTGAATAAATAGAAAATTGAATAGATCAAAATAACCATAAGTTTGATTTTGCTCACCCTTACATATGATACATTATAGAACAATAGAAAGAGTCTATAATTGAAAAATCAACAATAGTGAAGGAGTCTATAATTACGAAATCAATAATTAAACTTAACCGAAATGAGATTCAAGAAAATTATGAGTAACCAAGAGGAAGGAATGGGGAAGAGGATATGAAAAAAAAATGTTGTTGCTGCTCTATTTCTTACTTTTACTATTTTTTTTAAAACGAAAAACCACAATGGTTTGTTCAAATATATCATCTCCAATGACAAAAGTTAGTCACAATGTAATGAAAGATTTTATATTGAAGTTCTCACATTTTTTTTTGTATAATAAAAAAATTTAATAAATATAAAAATGATTTTCATAATGGACATTTTTTTAATAAAGATAAAATGTGCAAATATATTTTTTAGTTTTTTTTGAAATGAAGTATATTTATCTTTATTTATTTTGGTGTAAAAATATTTTTATCATTTTAAAATTGGTGTAAGAATATTTTTACTGTTTGCAAATTTGCCTTCTTGTAACATTAGTTGGTACATCTTTAGATGCAAAAATGTCCTCGTTATTACAAGAAAAAGGTTAAATTTGCATTAATTTTTAAATAATAATAGTATTTTTCATCAAAAATAAAGTAGGAGCGTACATAGTTCGGTCAAATTTAAAGGTAAAAAATTTTTCAGTATTTGTCTTGGAACGTCAAAATTTTCCATTGTAAAAATATTTGAATTGTATTGTTCTAAAATTTCATGATAGTTCGATTTTTCGGTTTGTTTAATTTTGAACAATTCGGTACGATATAATAAAGTATTTTACATAGGCATCAGATAAAGATAAAATTTTGTTATTTATAATTATCAAATTACTGTAAGTAATATAAGTGGGTTGTTTGTTTGAGCTACCAAATGTTTGATTAAGAAAGTAATTTCGAGTTACCTATAAGATATATGAGAACTAATCTTAATTCTTTCAGAATTAACACTCTGATACTTAATTTAGTCGATGATTGTTAAGAGTAGGGACTCTTAACAATCGATTTAGATTGCATACATGATGATGTGAATTTTATCCTTTATATAGGTCCTTATGTCTATTGTTATGGCAAGTGCTTTAATCTTAATAGAATTTATCTTCCTAGGTTGATCGGGATATTAGTTCCTTTATTTATTTATACATTTATCTTTCTTACTCTTTGTCTAAATAGGAGTCCTATTATGAGTAGACCTAAATTTTTTATATTATCATTTGCTCCCTTTGCTTGTTCGATCGAAAGATCGACTATCAAGGGGAGGCTTTTGGCTCATTTAATGACACAATTGTTATTGTACATATTATAAGATAGTGTTTTAGCTTCCTTATGACCATTGAGACCTATTTTTGGCTTATAAAAGCTCATTTTCTAGGAAATTTTTTAAGCATCCCTTAACATTTTCTCATACTATCTCCACTATGCCAAGTAAGTTCATTTCTTCCTCGATTTCAAGTTACTAAAAGTAGCAATGGTGTCCTCCAGTAAGTAGCCTATTAATATTAAATCCTCAAGTATAGAGTCATTAAAATCCTCATCGAGATCTTCGAATCCACTTAATCATTCGAGCCCCTATTCCTAAAAAATTAAGGATTTGTGTTCCTCAGTTTGCAATTCCTCTTTCTCTGTTACCCTTTTTTATAGTAGTAACTCCCGATTTGTGATACTTTGGCTTAATTTAGGCATCATGATATTTCTATTGATTTTATTATCATTAAACTGTCAACTGATACCCATTTCACTGATGGGCCTTTCAATGATTTTGTTTTGCTTACCGAATCATATTTTGAATATAGTCTTCGACTCCCTTTCAACGAGACCATAATGAAATTGTACAATTTTGCCTCGAACCAACTTTATCCTAATGGTTGAGCTATTTTGGCTTGCTTTCAGCCTATCTGTGCCTAATTTTATATCCCTCCCTTATTAGAGTTATTTAGTTGTTTTTACTACCTTTCACATAAGATTGACAAATCCTTCATAAATTTTATAGCTTGAACCAATCATTCCTTGTTTTACCTAAATACTTCTATTAAAGGTTGGAAAGAAAATTTTTTTAGGTCTAAAAAAGGTTGAGGGATTTTCCTTTACACTTAATGGAAAGGGTCATCCACATAAAGTATCTATGTATCTCAATATGGCCATGTCTATTAAATAGTTTGAAAAATTCTCCTTTTTCCACTGAACTCGTGCTATCTTAATTCTACCCTCTTAGGGGCCAAAATCCTATTGAAATCTCAAGTAAGTTTTGCTAATATTTCTTTTCTTTCTAAGTATACTTACATTTCCTGATGTTTTATTTTTTATTGAAGGTTTTGAAAAGCATGAAAACCACCAAGATGGATAAGCTAAAAAAAGTGGCTAGAAAGGAAAAAAATGGATACGAGGAAATGAAAATACCAAACAAGGAAGCGTTTGAGGGAAAAAGTTCCTGCTATGGACTTTTGATCTGCCCATCTCTTCTTAATAGTGATCCTCTTATCGTTACTTAAGTTACGGTGGATATTGTTAAGCCATTAAGCGTTCACATTTTCTATGAACAACATCCCTTAGATAGCTTGCTTACCATCTTACTTTGTATCCTGAACATGAAAGAAGCTTTGGAGAAGCAATTAGGGG
>CANXYI010924614.1:0-12305 GCA_948208565.1 Hura crepitans | reverse complement strand
ATGGTCATTTGTTTAACTTATACCAACTTCTATCTAAATTAGGCTATCTGACTCTAATACCACTTCTTTCAGTTCCTATAGTCCATTTAGGTTGGAAACAATCATATGTAGTCATTACAGAGGAAATCTAATCTTATTTAGGTATTATCTAAAAATCCAATAGCATAACAGCTACTCGAGTCCTATCCCTAAAATTTAAACAATCTTGTTAAACACATCTATAGCTAATTCACAACACCTAGGCCCATCTGGTCCCCTAGTTTTATCCTATCATCATCATGTAGCACAGAACAAACTCAGGCCTCAGGCCATAAATAAAACTATATAAGAATATAGAGCCTCAGCCTCGCATCAACATTAACATCATATGTACATATTTATTCATCATGGAACATGCATAAAAATATTAAATATACATCAGTAAGTTTCAATCTCTTAAGTATATTCCATTTTTAAAGCTCAAATACATGTTCCTACTCATTTTCCACCTAAGTACATGGATATCTAAATGTACATTAATCTAGCAAAAATCTTCACTTGTATCCTCTGAACCGCTATCGTCATACTTTACAAGGCAAGTCCTAATGTTGTATACCTACACACGAGAATCGGTACGCTGAGTGTACAAGATACTCAATGGTGAATTTAAAGTAGTTTAATCATGGTGTAAGCTTATTTCTTACTTATGTAGTTAAAAATGTAATTTTTATTTCATTAAATAATTTAAATGTTCACTGAGGTGCCAAATTATTAAAATACCCCTAAGGTATTTGTCTGGTCTAAAAAAAACATTTGTTGCTCAATTTAAATAAATTAAAATAGGGATTGATACTTATTCCATGCTACTTTGGAAGAATTGCTTAATCTGTAATAAAAGCGAAAAATTACAAAATACCCTTGTATTATACTGTTATTACTTCTCTTGAAATAATTATTCATATCTGCTTGACTTTATCTTTTTAAGGTGTTTATATGTCTTGAAGTAGGCTTCTTGCCTTTTTATGCATGTATATTTACTTAAATTAGTTATTTAGATTAATCTCGCATATCTATGCAAAATGAGTAAAATGCCCTTTATTTAGCAACTTATCAAGCAGAGGAAACACTATTCTATTATACTCAATCTTTTTAATTCATAATCAATCTGATTCTTTAATTGATGAAATTCTCTAGCCCAACTAGAAAGACGACACTTTAAAACATTAGAACTAGAGGGATAATAATTAGTGCAGTGGTCCCCATTCTGGACCTACACTATTGCACCAACATGTGGCCATAATAGAGATCAGCCATAACCTCCCCAGACATAATAAAATAATTGAGTGGCATAATAGAGATCAGCTCGTGGGCCTCCCTAAGCACAAATAATTATCAAGAACTGGGTGACATAATAGAGATTAGTTTGCAGACCTCTCCAACCACTAATGAATATCTAAATGACTGGGTGACATAATGGAAATCAGTCCGTAGACCTTTCCAGCCACCAAATAACTAGTAGCTACAAAACCCTAAGTTAACCGATCAACCCATCTAGTGGGTGTCTAACCAATGGGCCAAGTAGCTAAATTTAACTTTATTTATTAGCCAAATTTAATCTTATAATATTTCAGTCCCAAAAATAGATAACAATTTTATCTTCTACTTTAAAATTTTATTCGGACTAGTATAGCTACTTTTTGGCTTACCGGGTAAAATTCAAAAATAATTTTTTAGTTTGTTGTTGCCAAAATTTAAGGTATCTTATGTTATAATTTATCAGGTCATTTTCACTTAAAGACTTAATACTTTCTAGTCTAGAGGTATTTTTTGTTCTGGTAGAGGTCCACTAGACAGTTATAGGTCTTTTCGACTACTTTTGGAAGTCAATTTTTTAGGATTGTTCTAAGTCCAATTTCAATCCAATTTTTACTATTCCTTTTAACATTTTACTAGGCATTAGGCCAAATGTAACTAGGCTAAGTCCATGTATAAAGTCTAGGCACTACTGCGACTGAAACAGGGCTAATTCTATGGTTAAAATCTAGGCAATAAATCAACTATCACTGGGCTAAATTCGCGACAAAATATAAATCAGTTTTAGCCTCTTAGAGGTATAAGGAAGGTTTCATTTAGTAGCTTATTTAAAGTTACCATTTTGGTCATTGTCTTAAGCTTTAGGTACATTATCTGGTCTAAGATTTTCTAGCCAAGTCAAGGCATATTTTAATTGCACTTTGTTATGTTAATGGGTGGTGTTCATCTTTTAAAGTTCTTGATCATTAGAGGCCAACATCACAACCAACTTTAAGCATATACTAACTTCTTCATATACTATTTCATAACCCATGTCACTAATGCATACTTTCAGGTACTAAAAAATGGTGTAATGAAATTACATAGCCTTTTCACTTAACATTAAAATCCAATTAAGAATACATGCCATGCCTCAACCATACTCATTTTTAAGCAAATTATCATAAGTCCCTAGCCACATCATATGATACACTAAAAATAGCTCTCAAATGTTCAATGTAAGCAAACTTAATTCTCATTCCTTGAGACAAACTAACATTATTCCATACAATTTACAAGCCATGAATTCCATCTCAATTTAAGCCATTTATAACCAAAAGCACAAAATAACATTTTAAGAACTACCCATGGTAGCTCACAGCCATAAACACAATTGCACCTTCCATTGTGAATTCCACTCCAAAACTTCAATAAAACACTCCCTAGCATGCTAAGCATGAATTAGATTGCTATTAAGTAGCAAAAATCTCATTCAAACTACCTTAAATAACAAATTCTAGTAAGCAATTTTGACCAAATTATGCAACTACTCACAAATACCATTCACAATTCCACTAAAACTCATGGTATTCAACATCACCAAAGAGAAATTCAAGCTAATATACAACTATTCCAGCCATTCAAATCCCAAATTCACTAACCTAGGCAGCCTACACATGAGAAAAAAGGCTATAAATTCACTTACATAAGCCTTTAAAGATGTCAATCCCATCCATACTCTTGCTACCTGCTCCATTCTAGCTTCCATAGTAGTTTTGTGCTTCCTTTGTGACCCATTATTTGCCATCCAATGGCCACAAAAACATCACACACATATAAACACATGTCTTACCTATAATTTAGCACCAAGAATCATGGAAAAAGTCTAAGAAATAGGGTAGATATAGCTAAGAACTCACCTCATATACACAATTTTAGACCGTTTTGAGTCTGTCCCTTCATTTGATTTTTTCCTACCAAATGGAAACTCCTTTTGGCATGATTCCTTTTCTTGATATTGCCTAACATCTAGAGGAACTTTTAACCTCAAGAATCACCTTTGTTTGGATGCTAGAGCAAAATGTTATGGCTTGAATACCATATATGTAGCATCGACAATTCTGGTGGGATAGGAAAATGGGCTTTTATTTTTGACAAGTGGAATTCCACTTGTCATGCCCCATTTGCCTTTTAGCAAGTGGGCTATGACACTTGGCACTATTATGGGGCCTATTTGGCTAACTCAACCTAGTCCCAATAATTCCTTAACTATCTTAATTTTTTTGGAAAATTCAAAAATTCATAGAAACTCACTCGAACCTCTAAAAATTACACTATTTGTTTTAAAATTCCTATTTTAATCCCTTTTACATGTTCATAAATTTTTGTGACCAGATTCCATTAATAGGGTAGTTTTTAAAATACCTTATTTTGCATGCCAACCTTAAAAATTATGAGATTTTTCAAATAACCTCTAATTCCAAAATTCTTTCACCGTTTGACTTAGTATGATTTTCTAGCTTTAGGGTCCACTATTTTAGTATTCATTCAGCCATAACTTGAGTTAGTCTCGACTTGAAAAAAATTTTATTGGCCTGATAAGTAACTTACAGTCCGAAATGAATTGTTATTTCTACTAAATTTTTTATTTTTCCTTTTTCATTATTTTAGAGCCCTTGTAAGTTTTACAACCTTTGCCATTGCTTCGGTCCATATGCAAGTGACTCGACACCCTGAGTGCACTCCTCGGACCCTATGGCACTGTTCATGGAGCCACAAGATGCGAGGATGACAATAACTATCCATAAAGGCATATCATGCATCAATATATATGCATATATAAAATCATATTACATATTAGGCATGAGCACATCATCTTAGATTGTTTTACTTTCATAGACCACATGTATATCATCATATATTCCATATTCATGCATCATGACTAATCTTTTGCTTTGTAGACAACATTGATCAATCATTAGTTTGACCTACCATGTCGGGAGAAGAAATAGTAACAAAAGCCATGCCAACTAAGATCATGGAAGATTTGGAAGGATAATGATGGTAGCCTTAACCAATACACTATTAAATATGCATGTTCAAAAAGAAAGGGGGTCAAACTTTAGATAAAGGAAGAAAGGTGAACGATAAAGAAGATAATCAAATATCTAAAAAAGTGGTTCCACCTATTAAGCCTAATTAAAATAGGGTTTCACCACCCAAGTATGATAAGGAGGATGATATAAAAGAGCTCAGTCAAAAATTGGAAGCCATAAGTCATTTACTAATTGAGGGTAAGGACATTTACTTAAAAGACATTAGCTTAAAGCCTAATCATGCCATGTCACACAAGTTCAAGATTGAGTAAGTCCAATGGTACTTGCAACCCCAGAACTCATCCAAAGTAATATGCAGTAGCTAGGAGGTCTACATATCTCTTAAAAGCTCAAATATTGAACTTGTTTAGTATGTCTCTAGCTTGGCAAGCCCTAGACTAATACCATAACTTAGAAAAGAAGCTAAAAATAAACTGGGAGGATTGAGCTTATCATTGAAAAAGTAATACTCAAATAATGCAACCATCAAGGTGACTCTCAAGGATTTAGAACTCATCTGCCAAAAACTTAATGAATCCTTTTTAGAATACTTTGAACAATGGAGGGCTAAGATGTTAAAAATGAGTAATAAGCCTAATGACATAGATCAAATTAAGATGTTCATCAAGAACACAAATAGATACATGAATGATAAGCTATCCATGAAAGCCATTTCATCGTGGGATTGACTTAAAGACATAGTTGCTTACTGTGAAATAACACTTCATAATAAAGGATTTAAAAAGAATAGTGAACCTACCTACCAAAATAATAAATGTACCTAAATCACAAAGATCAACTCAGTTAGAACTTATCATTTTTCCAAATTAGGCAAACATTTATCTTAAACCATACAACATAACACACATTATATAGGAATAGATATTGTACATCATATGAACTATTTACCTATCCTTCACTTAGGGTCTTTAAAGGAAAAGACTTAGCCCTTTCTCTCTTTCAACATCCTCCGCTAAAAAAATGATAACCAACCAGATACTAAAGTTGAGAATTAGCTTGTGACAAGAGGCATGATGAATAAAGCAATGGTAGCATTAGAATGAATAATGATACTGTTGGTAGAGGAAAAGATTTAAGAGAAGTTTGTTCCTAAAATCTAACAATGAGGTACTTAAAGGGATCCAATAGACATGTACTTAACTAAAGAGGCAAACAATGACCAAGGGTCCAAGCTGACCAAGCATCCCCATAAATTTACCCATCTGAATAAGTGCCTACCAATAATGCTCAAGGAATTGAAAGAGATAAACCTCATTCGACCCTTAATACTTAAATATCAATCTTCACCACTACCACCAAACCATTACCAGAACTTATACCATGCTTATCATTAAAAGAATGGCTACCTAGCTGACAACTACAAAGCCCTATGTTAATCAATTTAAGACTTTATAAATCATTGTGCAATACCAAATCTAGAAGATTGCCTATTTTTAGACTCATTAACGTTCCTCAATTCATTAAAAAATAAGGTTCTCTCTTTCTAACTTTCTGTTTACCACCTCATAGGCTAAAAAATTAAGGATATGGAAGAATGCAATATGGGTAGGATAAAATGTCTTTATCTTATTTCCTAATTATTTCTTTTCTTATGTTAGAATAATTGAAATTTAATTAAACATTATTTTGACTCTACTTAAGCATCTTTGTTCACCTTATTCATTGCATACTCTTCAAAGTAAGTTAAGAGATTTCAAAAAAAGGAAAGAAAAGAGAAAAAAAATCAGCTTAATCTATATGCATCACAAGAAGTTCAAAATTCTCCTAAGAATAGTCCACCACTACTGAATGTAATTTTAAAACTCAAGACTTGATTTTTCCTTGTAAGGCAAGAGAAATATTCCTAAATAGTAGATGAGAGATAGAAAAAAAAACTAAGGGCAATTAAACCTAAATGAATGTTTTTCTTAAAACTCCAATCATTTTCTTCAAAGCATTAGAGCTCATGGGAACCATTCTAAACAAATGAACATTTCTTCTTTTAATTCTTATTTCTCTAAAAATACATAGGTTAGTAGGCTCTAAATGTTAAAACTCTAAGCGTATAAGAATAAAATGAATTATCTTAAGCCTCAAATAATGGAGCAAACTCTTTTTTTTCTTTAAATTATGGTTGCCTTCACAAAAAATAATTCCTACTAGGCTGATCAAACAAAAGCATAAGGCTAGGCAAAATTTAGGGAAACCTGAGAAAAAAAATTTAGCTAGGAAATCATTAAACTAGCTAATACAAAGATATCATCAATGCAGTACTTGGAAAGGTCAAAAGGATGACATTCAATAATTAAGGCACTAAGACTCAAGACATTAGGGGCACAAAGCTAACACCTATAGAAAGTTAGCTATTAATCTGAAAAGCTCTATCAACCTCCCATGATATGTGCTCCAAGCTATATCACTTTAAGTTCATAGTCTATAGAATTCCATGATCTTTAAAACATATTTAGCTATTATAGTAAAGACAATATGGTGAACTTTAAGCCATTCCAAAATTACAAGTTTAGATCCCACATAATGAGTTTCAAGTATGAAAACATGGATAAGTTAAATTCAAAAAAGGAAAAAGAAAAAAAAAAGAAGAAGAAAATAAAGAGGCTTGCTAAGTTAAAAAGTCATGAAAGGTGGCTTAGGCAAAAATTAGAACATACCTTGATAGATCAAAAACCCACAAAGGTTAGTTTAATTAAATGTTAGAGGTCAAAAGAAAATATTTAGTTGGAAAATCTTCAAACTGGATTCCTGAAGAAATCGGACACGCGATGCACTTCTTGCCAAGTCACCTATCCTAGAATTGCTCCAGATGTGCACTCCTTAAAACTTATGGACTATTTTAGAAAGTTATCAGATATTTCATATATGGTATGATAGACCTAGAAAACCTATTTATAAACATTCTACATGTTACAAAAAATTAGGCAGCACAACGGCTACCCGGGTGACATACCAAAAATTTTTTCCGCTGTAAAAGCACTTTAATCAATAATAATATCATTCTACCTCCTTTTGCACCCTTTTAGTCCCCTAGTCAATATCAACGCACATCAATAACATATCATAAACACACACAGGGCCTCAGCCCTATAGTTATTAAAAAATATCAAGCAAGACATTCAAACAAATCACCAGTTTATATATATCACATCTATCCTTTATATATATAGATGTAAATAGCCTCTAAGCATGCTAACACATACCCTACAATTTTCACATGAGTGCTAACTAAACAAAACCAAAGAAAAAGACTCTATATACCCTTTAAAAACTATGCTGCTACATTGCATGATCTCCGAGGTTGGACTGCTTATCTTTACAACTTGCATACCAAAACACTAGTATGCTGAGTATAAACTCAGTGGAGAATTTAAGGAACTTAAAACATGTTATGTAATGGTTCAAATGCATTAACAATGTTACAGTTAGTATACAATGTGTGGGTGGTGTACCAGGTAATTCATGTAATTTAAGTGATATGCCACATTTTCCTAATAATTACCAAAATATCATTATAATAATTTCAATTTAATTATTCATGCTGTAACTTGCTATCAATCAAAATCTATAGATTAATTCAATTTAATTTAGTAGACCCGACTAGATAGACTACACCTAAGACACTAGACCAAGAGGGAACTAGAAAGTTGTGTAGTGTCCCATATTTTGGACCCTGACCATTGTATCGGCCTGGTTGAATAGTAGGGATCAACTCACTTGAACCTTTTAATACCAGATAAGAGATAGCAAGGATTAGTCCATAAACCTCCTAATATCTCAAACAACTCAATGACTAATCATATTACGGATAGCAGGGATCAGTCCGTAAACCTCCTAATATCTAAAAATCATAACAAAAACTTCAGTAGATAGCAGGGATTAATCCATAGACCTCCTAATATCAATGTAATCATCAACATCAAACATCTCCAAAGGATATCAGGGATTAGTCTATAGACCTCTCAATATCCAAAAAATCATCAGTATTTATCTTGCAACTGCTAATCCCTAAGTTAACTGGTTAACCCATCTAGTAGGTGTCTAACTAATGGGCTATCTAACCTTATTTTATGTTCATTTATTTACTAATCATCAAATTATAATATTTAGGAATGAATAATAGGTAGTTATGAAATTTATTTGATAGTCAAAATTTAACCTGGACAGTTATAGGTCATTTTTGGTCTTATCAGATAATTACGAGCCAATTTTTCTAATCCATTTCAAGTTACTTTCTTAGGCATAATTAAGTTACATTAAGTCTAGTCTAGGTTATTATTTTAGATTATCCATGTTACATTTTAGTACATGTGTCTCTAAGCCGTTTTCTTAGGACAGTTATAAGTCATTTTCATTTTTGCCTATGCCATTTGAGGTCTTAAATCAAGCCTTTTTAATGCCATTTGTACTCATTTCTATATATGTTCATAAGCTTAAAACCAAGCTCAATTATACATCTTAAATAGCCTTAAAAGAGGCTTCAATTTTATCCACCTAAACTTTATAAGATGCCCCAAAATTAAGGTGCCATTTACATGCCAATTTAGTTCATTTTTAAGGTCAATTTCACTATGTCATTTTAAGTCATTTTTAAGTTCTTTTTAACCATTTCGCAACCTTAAAAGGTATCCTAATATCTGTATATTTCATGCCTTATTATTCATGCTCATTCACCTAACTCATACCAAATGTACATTACACAAATCATGCCAAATGTGCCATGCCATACCTTACTTTTCATGCCAATTTTGCCTTGCATACGTCTCAGCCAATGCTTACCAATGGCCATGTATATGCTTTTCTCCATATTCAATCACACATACACACATCTTAACATCATTCAAGCATACTTGTATACACACAATGCAAATATTATGCAAACCAAGCCACGACATGCCTTATACATGCCTCGGCCACACTAAGCACATAAATAAAAGCCTTGTTCATCTAATTCACCACATACCCTTATAATGCCATCACTAATAAGCCAATTTCTATAGAATATGCCATTTTAACTTTCTGTCTAGCTAGCTTACATCATAAGGCAACCTTTCAACCAACTTACATATGATACTAACATTTCCATGTTTCATACACATGCATAATTCATGCATTTCTATATTAAATACATTAGAAATCATTTTAATCCCACCTTAATCAAGCTATACACAAGACACACACTCATACCACCATCTCAGCCAAGTGAGGATATACCCCTTCCATTCATTCTTTTCATCAAATCACCATTCAATTCATTTATTCTACACATAATTTGTATAAACACAAGCCTAATTCACAAATACACATTCTTCAACCATGAATTCCTTAACTTCCATACAAGGTTCCTACACCTTTTACACATAAAATCTAGATTACATGCTTCTAATACTTTAAATTCACTTACCTCCCTAACAAGCAAGGCTTATCCTACACTTCAAGCTTGTGATTAGCCTTGTTTCCCCCTCACTTTTCTTCGTTGTCCATACACACCTCTTCCCCTTAGAAAATCCATAGAAAACTCTATAACTCTTTAAATGAAAATCCAAGATTATAAGCATTCTTAGAATGGTAAAATCCTCTAAGAAATAAATTAAAATGGAGGAAACACTTACACACACAAAATTGGTTTTTAAGCACCCTTTATGTACACTTGTATGCTTTTTGAATTTTCTTAATTTCTATAGACTTCTAAGGCCTTCAATCCCTTTAAAGATCAATTTAAAACTTGTCAAAAGAATTTTTAATTGCAATTGGTGGCTAGTTTAGGCTTGATAAGCAATGAAAATGGAGGAGTGAAGGTGATAGTGGCATCAAGAAAGAAAGAAAGGAGAAAGAAGAAAATGGGTGAGTGGTAGGGTGGCAATGCCAAGTGGGCATGTAGGTGTCACCCTAAGGCTTTTATAGTGGCTGAGGTGGCCCGAGTGTGGACACATGCTACTCGAGCATCCCGAAATTGCTAGATTTTTGCATAAACTTTGAGGAATTTTTAAAAATCACTCGGACATCCAAAAATTATCATGTTTATTTTAAAAATCCTCAATTGTCATAAAATTTCACAGCTAAATTCCCTTGATAGGATAGTTAACCAACTTCCTCGGTTCATGTGTAAAACCTAAAATTAAGGACAAGTTACAAACGACCTCAAAACTTAAAAATTCATTTACGAATGGACATATGGGAATTTTTGACCTTTAGGGTATGGTATTTTTAGGTCTGTTTAGGCACATCTCGAGTCATTCATGGCCCAAATCCATCTAAGCCTATAGCCCACTAGATTACAACCTAAAATAATTTATTGGTTCTGTTAAATCTTTAAATGAAGCTATTTTCATCATTTTTAAGCCCCTTAAGGTTTCATGACTAGTACACCCTACCTCAAGCCTCGTGTAGGTGACCTAGCACTTCGAGCACACTTTTCAAGCCTCAGAGGTAATATTCATGAAACCTTGACTTACGGGCATTATAAGCTCTATCATTTGGTTAATTTAAATTACTCATTTGTCAGCCACATCACTCAAGTACTATCATTAATAGATAAATGTTTTGTTATAGTTCTTATTCTTTTTCACCTCTATTTCTTTGCTCAACCTACTTATCCTCCTAACTCAAACTACTTCTTTACATATTCATCCTTATGACCCCCTTTTGTTAGCCTTTATATCACTCTAAACTAACATACTTCTCCCTAGCTTCACTCTCACCTGAGTTTTTCTTTTTCTAAGATTAAGAGGAGGCTGATTAGTAAGAAAAAAATTTGTATGCATTTGCATTCACATGCATTTAGAAATGTTAAAATCCTACACTAGTATTTATATAATCATTCATCCAAGAAAAGATATATTTATCATTCATAATTCTTTTTCTTTCATATATATCATTCACTCACCAATATCACTTTTTTGCCCACATCCATTTAGTAGGCATGCTGTTAGTTGATATGCATTTAGTTTATTCACGAAGTACATATTCACATCTAATAAATCAATCACCATATTCATTTGCAAGAGTTAACTTATTTCATTATACATAATCAATTATAAACTTGAATTCATTAAGTAGTAAAATAGTTACCACATTTGTTGGTAACCATTCACTTATTAACTTATTTATAAAGCAAACACACATGAATTATCATTAGTACATTAATCATAGCATGAGCATCTTACTCCTACATTAATTGTATAGCTTACATAGCTCAGGCACACAAATGACATGTAACATACTCGTACACATCTAGATAAGATCAATCATTTAGGATAGAGTTAAATTTATTATTCAATCATTTAGAAAAGAACTAGTTACACAAAAAAACCCATCATATTGCTAAACATATAGGGCACCAGATTCATCTCATGCATCGCCTATAAACCCTGTGTTTCAAAATAGTGTAGCCCAAGGAATGAATAATACCCTCAAAGCAAGTGGGCCTCTTTAAGGTAGCTAAGTAGGAATGCTAGCCATAGATTTTGATGGGTAAATATTTAATGAAAATGAAATAATTAAAACTTTTAGCAAAACCAATAAATCATTTCTTATTGAGATTTAGTGAATAATGACTTTAGTTAGCATTTTGTTGTGATAGGCTCGGGATATGCCCGAATTAGCCTAAAAATATCATACCCTAAATGTTAAAAATTCCAAAAAATCCAATGGTGAATGAATTATAAATTTTTGAGGTCATTTGATATTTAATCAGAATTTCTTAATTATACGAGTAAATAATTAACATAGTTCCCCTTATAATTTGGACTCAAGATTTTAAGGGGCCCTTAACAGGGTAATTCATTAATTTTTGGTGCTGAAAGCATAATTTTTGTAGACTCTTATGAATTATTTTGCATTTTTGAAGTTCAAATGTACATAGGATTAATTTAGGTCATCTGATTACCATGTGGCATCATTGAGACCGTTCACCATCATAATATA
>CANXYI010924556.1:0-12315 GCA_948208565.1 Hura crepitans | reverse complement strand
GACGAATTTCTCATGGGTTTCCATCAATTAGGCTTGTTTTAAGCCTAGCCCAAGCAATAATCTGGCATTTGATCCATCTTCAATTGCCTAATTCTGAAATCACCTCTACACTTTTCAAAATGCACATGAGCAGCCCATTTAATCCATTTTTGTGCAAGCTTATAGACCTCAACCTTAATACGGACCAAAAGATAGGTAAAAATGATGAAAATGGCCCAATGACCGAAAAGGAAACTGACAAAAAAGGAAACTAGTGACAAAAAAGGAAATTTTTGGCCTAACAATCTTCAAGGCCTAAATTACATATAAAACAACCTAAATGATGAATAAGCCCATTTGAATAGGCTAATATAGATGGCAAAGTTCATTATTGCTTGAATGCCATCCTTGCATACATCACAATGGCATTGTTCACAGAGCCTCGGAGCATAGGCATTACATTTCTTCCCCTCTTATGAAAATTTCACCCTCAAAATTACCTAGAGCAATTACATAAGAACACAGGGCTCTCATCTACTCTTCTAACTCCCAAGTAACTTCCTTTATATTTTGGTACCTTCATAGCATTGTAACAACAATATGGACTTATTCTTTAACTATCTCATTTCACAAGCCATACTCTATACCAGTTCCTCTTCATAACTCAAATATGGCTACTGTAGCTCAGGTGGTAGTGCAACCTTATATGCTAAAGGTCTAACCCTATCTATACTATCATAAGGTCCTATGAACTTAGGACTTAATTTCCCTTTTTCCCAAACCTTTGCACCCTTCTCCCCGAAGAAAATCTCTAGAAACACTTTTTCCTTAACTATATATGCAATATCTCTCTATTTCAAATCAACATATGATTCTTATCTAATCACAGTTGCTATCAGCCTTTCTCTAATTAACTTCACTTTTTCTTTAGCCTCTTTGATTAAATCTACACTGGAGATCTTTCTCTCTTTAACTCCACTCCAACACGAAGGAGTCATGCATCATCTACCATGCGATGCCTCATATAGGTCTATCCCCAAGCTAGACTTGTAACTATTATTATAGGCAACCTCTGCCAAGAGCATATATAGATTCTAGATAGCCATAAGCTTAATAGTACAATCACACAACATACTTTCAAATGTCTGTACCACCCTCTCTGTCTATCTGTCAGAATGAGCATGAAAAGCTATATCATAGCTTAGCCTGGTGCTTAAAGCTGCCTACAGTTCCAAAAATCTGAAAGTAAACTAAAGATCCCTATCAAAAATGACAGTCACTGGCACATTATGAAATCTGACTATCTCATCCGCCTATAGTCTAGCCCACTTTCCTAGGGACTAATCCATCCCAACCAGGTAACTTAAACTATCTTTATCAATCTATCAACAATTAACCATGCAATTTAACATTTAATTCTAATCGAGGATAAACCCATCACAAAATCCATCATCAGTTTTTCTCCTTTCCACTCTAGTATTACTATAGGATGCAACATTCCAGGGGGAATCTGATGCTCAGCTTCCACTCAATAGCATGTCAAACACTTGGCATCATATTCTATCACATCTCTTTTGATAACAGACCCCCAATATTAAAATTTTAAGTTCAAATTTTCCTCCCTAGATACATAAAACAAGGAGCCTTATGTGTCTCCTTAGGTATATACAACTTTAGGTCATCCGTATGAAGTACACATGATCTGTTATGATAATACAAATATCCACCCTCTGTCAACTCAGACCCTGTGGTCTTCCCCTCTTTAACCTTGCTTGCTATCTGAACCAACTATTCCTCTTCCATCTATTTTTCTTTAATCTACTGTCAACAATTTGGCTTTATCTATAACTCAGCCAGCATAGCATTTCCTGAAGTGTACTGCAACTATCATTCATGCCTTTTAGGGTCATCATAAATTTCCTGCTCCTAACATATGCCATCATATTAGCTTTCACTGGTGGGTAGCTAGTTAAGTAATCATAATCCTTGATCAGCTCCAACTAGCTTTACTATCTCAGGTTTAGCTTCTCCTGAGTAAAGAGATATTTTAGGCTCTTATAATCTGTACATATGCAGCATTTCTCTTATACAGATAGTGGCTTCATATTTTAAAAATAAACACAATAGTAGCTAGCCCTAAATCATGGGTAAGATAATTCTCCTTTTGTGGCTTCAACTATCTTGAAGCATAAGCCACTACCCTTCTATCCTGTACAACACATATCTCAAGCTATTCGGTAAAGCATTATTATACACTATAAGTCCTTACCCTATTTAAGTTACACCAGGGTAGGGAGCTTCTGTCAGTATGTTCTTCAATTGCTCAAAACTGGCTAGACACTTATCATTCCAGTCAAATTTCACATTCTTTCTAACCATTCTGGTTAAAGGAATGGCAATAATGGAAAACCCTCTTACAAGTCTTTTGTAATATCCAGCTAAACTCAAAAAATGTCTCACCTTAGTTACATTTCTAGGTAGTTTCCATTTCTAGCACTACCTTTACCTTACTGGGGTCATCTCTGATTCCCTCTACTGGAACTATATAGCCCAGAGAAGAAACTTTACTCAACCAAACTCACACTTACTAGGCTTGGCATACAACTGCCTTTCTTTCAAGGTCTGTAACACAACCCTCAGGTGATGTTCATATGCTTTCTGGTTTCTAGAGTACCCTCGAATACCATCTATGAACACTACCACCACTTATCTACATAAGATTTGAAAAGCTCTATTCATTGAGTTCCATGAAAGCTGTTGTGGCATTAGTGCATCCCAATGGCATCACTAAGAACTCAAAATGCCCACACTGGGTTCTAAAAGCAATTTTAGAAACATTAGCTTCCTTAATTCTCAACTGATAGTGTCCAGATCTCAAATCAATTTTAGAAAATATACCAGCCCCTCTCAACTGATCAAAGAGATCATCCATCATAGCAAGGGATGCTTATTCTTCACAATCACTCTGTTCAGCTCCCTATAATGCAATACATAACCTGAGCGACCTGTCTTTCTTCTTTCATAGATAGTACAAGCACTCCCCAAGGAGTTATACTGGGTCTAATAAAACCCTTATCACATAGCTCTTGTAGATTTACTCTCAGTTCTTTTATTTCCATAGATGCCATTCTATAAAAAGTATTATGTACTGGAGCAGTACTAGGATACACCTCTATTTCAACATCTAGTTCCCTCTAAGGTGGTAAGCCTAGTAGCTCATCAGGAATACATCAAAAATCTCAAATACAACTAGAATATATGCTAGATCAGAGTTAAAACATTCAGATCAATAGCATAGGCCAAGTATGCCTCACACCCCTCCTGAAGGAGTTCTCATGCTTTAATAGCATAAATAAGATTATTCAAAGGACTTCTCTCACCATCCACTATCACTGTCAATCTTTTTATAGTATAAGGGGTCAACTTTTTATGTTCACCATCAGTCATAGCCTGATACTTAGTATGCTAATCCATTCTGGGATTACATTAACCACATTGAAATGTGATTCAATCAAACCAGCAACAATCTATGCCCTTAAATCACTAAAGGGCATCTTCCATACACCCTGTTCACAATCACATACTACCCCATAGGGTTGCTAACTCTGATGTCTGCATTAACATGCTCAAGCTTTATCTACCTATTCTGTGCTTTTACAGTACATACATAGGAGGGCATTGAATTAGGGTCTATCAAAGCTAAGACTTTAACATTAGATAAATAAAATACTAGTTATAACATTTAGTGCTATAGCCTCTTCTCTAGCTCTCACTGGACACTACCTAGCTAAAGCATAAGCCTCAATTCTAGTACCCTGACTATAACACCCTCTACTGTGTTTCCAAAGAAACCCAATAAGGGGTGCACTTCCTGATAGGTTACCCATCCTAAAATTTCCTCCACGCCTATTCGTTTAACTTCCACTCATATTGTACTAGACAACCCTATCTGATTCTAAAATCACTCAAGCTAGCTCTTATAATCCATTTAAGTTCGTGTCAATATGTTTAAGCCATTACAAGAGAAATCTAACATAATCTGATACCCTCTAAAAATTAGGCAGCACAATAACTACTCGGGTCACTATCCCAAATTTCAAGTTTTGCCTGTAAACACTTTAATATTATCTATAACATATCTCCTGAACCCTTCTTGTCCCCTAAACATCAACCTACCAACACCTTCTATCACACAATAATCACAGGCCTCAGGCCATAATAAAATATACAGAGCCTTAAGCTCTTAAACACAAAACATAAAGCACACACATAAGAAATTAAACATCTCCTGATTAATTACAACATGGTCATATATATATACAAATGCTATCATGTGACCCTTATATACATCACGCCCATTTTTCCTACCTAAGTATATAGAGTGCAAAATCTACACATTACACATAATCCACCTTTTCACTCTAACTTATGAACTCCGTTGCATGCTTTACGAGGTGATGTCTCTGTCTTAGGTACCTACACACTGAAATAGGTATGCTAAGTATAAAAATACTCAATGGTGAATTCAAGCATTTACATCATGTCAAACTCTCTTTAATCAACATATATGGAGTTACTACTATTCATTCTAGACTATTAGATCCATAATCTTACCTTTCTATGTTAAAAGCCCAAATTACCCTTTTTAATTCTAAATATATAGATTACTATACAGTTAATCACTTTAAAATAGGTAACTATTTATCCAATGATAATAGTTAAGAAATTAGATTATCAGGTCAATCACTGATATACATACAAAATTACTATTTTACCCTTAGGGTGGTTCTGTCTATATCTATCTAATTACTTATCACCAGTCATGTAATTTATGTACTTAGTCATTATCAGCTATTTAATTATCAAAACTATACCATTTGAAGCCTTTAATTATTATTAGTGGAAAAATTACTAAAATACCCCTAAGGCATTTATATGTCATGAAACAACCTTTTTATCTCATATAAATCATTTAAAGTAGTTATTAACAATCATAACCTGTATAATTTACATTACTCAATTTATTTAAACACCTAGGTGTAGAATGACCAAAATGCCCCTTGGTCTATATTTTATTAATACCCATAAAATATCATCAACCATGCTTAATTTTTAACTCTATAACCCTGTTGATTAGTCATGTGATTTAATTTATTGGCCTAATTAGGAAGACAACACTTAAAAACACTAGATCTAGAGGAAAAATAAACTGGTGCAGTGGTCCCTATTCTAGACCACGTTGCTGCATCGGCATGTGTGCCATAATAAAGATCAACCGCAGCCTCTCTAGACATAAGTAAAAAATAATTGTGTGACATAATGGAGATTAGCCCATAGGCCTCCCTAACCACAAGTAAAAATCATCGACAATTGGGAAACATAATGGAGATCAGTTCGTAGACCTCTCCAACCACTAATAAATATCATCAACATTTGGGTGACATAATGGAGATCAGCCTATAGGTCTCAACACATACATATGTGCATTAGTATATACCATTTATTCTAGGCCATACATACTGTAGACACCTCACCTTTGACCTGTGATGATAGCCAAAGACAAACTCTCAAGCATAACATAAAGTCATCAAAACGTAGGTTCGCACAGACCTACTAAACTAAGTCTGCACGGACTAACCACATGAACAGGCTAAGATCCAGCCCATAGACTAGCATACTAAAAGCTTGGTCCATGTAGACTAGTACGGATAAGTTCGTACAGACCTGTCGATGGAAAAAGCCTTTACAAAGGCATAATTTTGCCTATTCAATACAGAAGCCAGAATCCCAATAGGATTAGGACTCTTTTGGATGAAAATGAAAAAAAAAAACTAAAGAGGCTAAGTATATATACTTCCCTACATCAATAGAGAAAAGAGGCTAAAAAATTACAACCTAAAACATACATTCAAATGGCAAAAGGCATCTAGGAAGTTAGAGAGTTTGAACCAAGAGCAATTTAAATCACCTTCACTTGAACCTTGAGACCTTTGTGCTATTGTTTGAAGAGACTTCTGATTCAAGTAATGTCTGAGGTCCATTGCATGTTTCTTGATATCTTATAAGCCTATGATCTCTGAAATTGATGTATAAGTGAGGTGGTACTTTGTTATCCCCACTTTCATTCATAATGAGTAGGCCATTAATAACAATATGTGGAATTGATTATTATAGCCAACGTTGAGCATGTTGTATTGTGTTAATAATCATCACACAAATCTAATCAGATATACGGTTAGGTCCACACGGACTTATTTCCTTTAGGCATAAGCATGATAAGTTAGTCTGCACGGCCTTATTTTCTTATGTGAATATAATGAATTAGTCTGCACACACATATATCCAGTGAGCATGATCATGTATTTTAAGTATCTTATCATGTGTTAATTGACAATGGCAAGTTATACTATTTATATGATGATGTTGCATGTGAAAGTATGTGTACACGGGCAAAGAAATAGTGAGTAATCCATACAGACTCCCTATCACAAGGGCCATATGTCCATATAGACCTATATGTGATAAATTGCATGATGATTTTCAGAGTATATTATGTTCATATAACCAATTGTTCTTGATCCACATGCCCTTAAATATGTTCACATCCTATTTATCATATGTCGATGTTTATATAACCTTGATTTAACTCCATTTGATTTTGTCATTCTCTGAGTTGTTGACTGAATTCCTTTACTAGATCGAAAATTGGGATGGACTTGACCTATTCTTAGAGATGGTCTATATGGACTAAGATTAAACCTTCAGAGTGTCTGCATAGACTAGGCGATGCAGAAGTGAGACCATTCTAGTGTTATGATTTGTTTTCTTTGGTTACGTATTTATTATGCATTTTAGCTTATTTTGGGGTTGTAATAGCTAGTAAATAACTTGTTTCGCATGCTAAAATCTAAATTTCACATCTAATAATTTTATATATAATTAATTGGTGTTTTCTAATTAAATGGATTTGCATTTCCCTAATCAAAAGTCATGTGGAAAATGTATTTCAATAAAGGATAATCTCCTAGAGATGGGAGTTAGGCAATTATCACTAATTCCTATGGAATTACGGGTAGTTGTCAGGCCAATTAACAAATAATGAATGATCTATTTTTTGGATGTACACATACGTGTGTTGTATTTTGTAAATATTGCAATTTACATTCCTTGTATGAAAAATGATATGATTTAATTAAGAATGATGCATTCTTGATTGATAAGGGACTGATAAATGTTACAATACACATGGATAACATATTATAAAGGCATAAATAAGATCTGAAATTTTAAACCTTTCTGGTATAGAAGATCAAAGGTCCTAGTGTAGAGGCCAGGTGGTGACTCCACTAACCACTCTCATCCCGGGTAAAACATCATAATCTCTACACATACCCAAATTTCCTATGCATCAAGCCATGCAAACACCATTAGTGCATAGCAAAGCTCTCGGGTACTTAACTAAAAACATGCTTGTTACTATAATTTCAAGCCGTCAACACTTTAATTCCTCTTTTTGACATGCCAATTAACCTTGAACCTCATCCTAGGCCTTACATGACTGCCCTCGGTACTAAATCAATTCTAGGCAGTAAGCAAAATTAGGCATCATTTCCTCAAACATTACACACATAAGTCATGCACATATGGACATCCATCCTTTAATTTTTAGTTTCCATTCATCTAACATAGCACTAAGCTATCCTAGAGCAATATTTATAGCCTCCTAAAAAGCCCATAGCATGATGAAAATAGCTTGAATTCACTTACATATTCACTTTGAAGGTGCCATCTCCACTATGCCTAGCTATTCGCTTCAATTCCAACCACTACGATGACTTTCTCCTCCCTTCTTCAAGTCCTTCCTTGTCCAAATTCACCTCAAACACAAAGTACATACATTCCCCCTAGATGTTAGGTACCCCAAGGAACCAATTCTAGCCCAGAAAAACCAAGAAAACTCAAAGAAAGGCCATAGAAGCTCACCTTTCTCTTTTACTGGACTGATTCTAACCTTAGGACCTTTGTGGATTTTTAATTTTTTCATGAGAGCTCCTTTTGCTTTCATTCCACTTATGGAAGTTCATAATATCCCAAAAGAATTTTTAAAATCTAGAAACTCTAGAAATGCCTCAAAGAAGAAGGAGAAACTCCCCCTCTAAGCTACTGTGGCATCATTGCTCACTGTATCAAGGGAGGAGTTCCCTTCCTCTTGATTAAGTGGAATTATCCACTTGGCATTCTCCCTTGCCACTTGACAAGGGTGTTAGGCCACCTAGAAAAATTAAGGGTAGGTCCCACAGCCACTCAGGCCACCCGCTATGTCTCAATTTTTTGATAAACTTAGAAAATTCACCAAAATTCATTCGAACCTCTAAAAATTACACCGTTTGTTTAAAATTCATATTTTAATCCCCTCTACCTGCTCATAAATTTTTGTGGCAAAATTCCATCGATAAGCCTATTTTCAAATTACCTCAATTTGCATGCCAACCTCAAAAAATATGAGAATTTGCAAACAACCTCCAATTTTAAAAATTCTTTCACCAATGGAGTCAGTATAATTTTTAAGCTTTAGGGTCCACTATTTTTAGGTTCATCCAGTCACATCCCGGGTCAATCTCTGCTCGAAAAATTTTATTAGACTGATGGGTAGCTTATAGCCCGAAATGAATTATTGGTTCTGCTAAATTTTTAAATTTTGCTCTATTCATCAAATTGAAGCCCTCAAAATTTCATGACCAATGTCACTACCTCGATTTACGTGCAAGTGACCCGATACCCCGGGCGCACTTCTTAGACCCAATGGCATTGTACACAGAGCCTCAGAGCACGGGCATTACACTAACTAGCACTAGACTGTTCTCCTTTATTTTACCTCTGACCCCTACTCTGGGGTGCAACATTCGATGTCTGTGTCTAAGCACCCTCTATTTATCTGCAAGGACACTCTCTCGGTAGTGGTCTCTAACACCACAATGGAGACAGTCCCCTCTCTTGCCTTCTTTGTACTACCTCTAGTGCCTCTTCTAATAAGTGACACACATGCAAGGTCCACTCCTATTATTGCTACTTCTCGTGAGGTCACTCATCTTTGGATTTCTCCGAGGACCCTTCATTTAACTCTTATATGACTTGACCAACTTCGTCTTAACTTGACCCTTTAGTGTTCATTTCTATATAACCTTTCATTATTGCCTATTTTAGTCTATTAAAACACCAAATTCTATCTGTTAATTGTTTACAAAAAATCAGGCATCATAATGGCTACCCGGGTGAAAGCCAAAAAAATTTCCTACAAAAACATCACTTCTAAAATAGTTTCCATCCAACAACCCAACTCCTGGACCCCTCTGGTCCCCCAAAATCAACATCAAACATTAACATTACAATACACAAGGTCTCAAACCCATATACAGACATATAGACATAAACAGGCAGCTTTATACATGTCAAAAAGCTCAGTTTATATAGTCCTTAACTTTTACTATTGCAATTTTTAAGCTTTTCATATACCACCACTCTAAACCTACTATACATGAGTGACTATCTACAAAACCATAAGAGAGTAACAAAAGAATACCCTAAAATACTCTAGGTCTGCTGCACAGCCTCCTATTAAAGTTAGACAGCTACTTAATCTACTGTTTATGCATCAGAACACCAACATGCTGAGTATAAACTCAGTGGTGGAATAGAGATAACAAAGTATGTCACACATGCAAACATATATATGAGTCATGTACACACATACATAGATACATAAATCAACATGCTCATGCAAGATGTTATACTAGATGCCAGTTACCCTATTCAGTCATTTCCAGCCATGTTATCTAGCCAAATTTCATATATTAAGTCATAATCATGTTTAATACAGCTTAGGCCCATAAAAGATAGATGATGCTTTAAGACACTAGATAGCGGGATTTATACTATACAGTGGCCTACATTTTGGACCTTGGTAGTTGCACCTACCTCATCCAATAGCTGGGATTAGTCTGTAGACCTCCTAACACTGAACTGGCAGATAGCAGGGGTTAGTTCGTAAACCTCCCAATATCTACAAGTGGGGTAGCAGGGACTAACCCCATGGGACCTCCCAATACCTCGAGTCATATCTCTAAGCATCACAAGTGGATAGTAGGGATTAGCCCTGTAGGACCTCCCAAAATCCACAGATAGTAAGTGGGTAGCAGGGATTAGCCCAGTTGGACCTCCCAATACCCTAGTGTGTAGGGTTCATCTCAAAACCTCAACGACTGCACCCGCCACATCCAACAAACAATAGTGGTCCTAAGAGGACCAACTGCCTAGTAGCTACTAATTCCCTAATTAATCGGTCAACCCATCCAGCGAGTGTCTAACTGATGGGCTAAATCACTATTCATTACTAAATTAAGGCATTTACCATCACTTCTACTAAGTCTCATATTACTTAGGCCATTAAATTCTATTACATACAACATTTCACACAAAATGTCATTTTTTGCCTATCATTGCAACATACTATTCATTTGGACAATTTACAGGCACATCACTATTCATTTGGTAAATTTCCAAATTTGTGTCTTTCATAACATCATATAAGCCAATCAAAATTCCATGATTCTTTCATCAATCCTTTATATAACTTCACATGAAACATGTATCGTAATTATGCCACTAATGGCACACATATAAACATTATCTTCTTAGTCATTAATTAGGTACACATTACATGCTCAATTAGGTCATTATTTATCAAGTTTACATGCCTTATATCTTAGTACCATTACTCCCTTTCAAGCATGGTTTATACACTCCATTTACATGCCATTATCACACCTAACATGCCTTATGCATCCCTACACATACCATGTCATCCCACACGTACCATTCGGCCACACCATCCACATACACCTAAATTCTTTTCCCCAAAAGTATGCATATCATATTATTTTAACCCCATTAACATAGTTATACCATTTGTTTACATTACTATCATGGCTAACACACTAAACTTACATTTCCATGCATGAAACATGCACATTTTTATGGCAAGACATATGACATACTTAATTTAACTCTATTCCACATAAATAGGGTGTGAAAACACCCTTTTTCTCCACCACTTTGAGGCTTGAAACCTTACTCTCCTTTAATGGTTTCCTTTGGCCCTAAACATACACAATCTTAGCTTAAAAAAATTCTTAAAAATTCTATACATCTCCAAATGAAAATCTAAAACCATGGTTATTCTTAGAATACCCTAAACTACCTAAAACAAAAATAAAATTTGAAATAAAATCACTTACTCACAAAAAGAGCATTATTCACCAAGGTTAAATTTCTCTCTTTTTAGCCTCTGATTTCACTTTCTGCCAGAGGAATTGGCTTCAGGAGACTGTGGAGGTCAAGAACCCTATGTAGGGTGTGAAAATTGGTGGTGAGAGGAGAGAGAAGAAATGGCACTGGGTTTTCTTGAAGAAATAAGGAGGAAGATGATAGGTTCACACATTTGACTCTCTCACATGTGTCGGCCTTTATATAGCGGTAGATGGGTGCCCCCAATCGCGACACGTGGCGATCTAATAACTTATTTCCTCTTGATTTCTTTTTGAACTTAAAAAATTCATAGAAAAATCTCTAGACTTCCAAAAATACTCATTCTAGTTTTAAAAATTCTCGATTAGTATCACTAAGGCTCACGTAAAATTTCAAGTCAAAATTCCACTATTGACTTTTTAACACTATTCATCCACGAGAATAAAATATTCAAAAAAATCAAATGACCTCAGAAAATTAAAATTCCTTCTCCATCATGTTCATTGGAATTTTTGAGGTTTAGGCTATGGTACTTTCGAGTCCGTCCGGGCACATCCTGGGGCTGTTTCGACACAACCTCATTTTATTTTCTCATACACTAGTTCTTAACTCGAAATGATTATTGGTTCTGCTAAATTTTTAAATTCATTTATTTTACCCATTTTTAGGCTTGTCAAAGTTTTATGACCAATACGCCCCTTTCTATCCTCATAAAAGTGCCCCACACTATAAGCAACACGATTCAGGCCCAGAAGGTACTATTCATAGAACTTGGACTCATAGGCATTATAAGTACTATCGACCCAAGGAGGCAATTGAGGTCTACCAATAGAAGCTTGCCCCGACCTCTAGGTCTGTGTCTGTCTCTATCCTTGGTACCCTATCTGATATTGGGACCTAGGCTAAGACTATGCTTGTAACTAACCCTACCTTCAGTCCTATCAAGAATCTTTTATATTCTTTATATATCATTGAAAATGATCTGCTCAGCATACTTTAGGAATCTAATAAGATCCTTTCGTACACTACTTC
>CANXYI010924501.1:0-11865 GCA_948208565.1 Hura crepitans | reverse complement strand
ATTTATACCTCAAATTAATATGGAAATTCATTTTGAATTTATGGTACTATTCTTTTTCTTAAGAGATATTTTTCAATTAAAGTAAATCACACATTCACATAGAAGAAGTTATAGAATATATTTATAGAAAAATAAATAGGTGCTTGAGATCGAAATGATATACATAAAATCAGGCAATTGATTGTTTCAAGAACTTTGGTTCTCTTATGCCAATTTTAGAAAAGAGGTTTTATTATAGTGACTTTTATTTAAAATCGGATGATGTGTTTAAGAACTTTGGTTTTCGTATACTAATTTTGGGAAAACGAATTTTATTGTGATCATTTTTTTTGGAAAAGTGGCTTGAGAACTTTGGTTCTCAACTGTTAATTAAAGAAATGAATTTTATTATGGTGACTTTTATTTGGAAGAATGGATTTGAGAACTTTGGTTCTCAAAAGTCAAGTTGGAAAAATGAATTTTATTGTGAGGATTTTTATTTGGAAAAATGGCTTTGAGAACTTTGGTTCTAAAATGTCAATTTTAGAAAATAACTGTTATGGTTACAAATTTTATTGATAAAGAATTAGAATTTATTTTTAACAAAACACCAATTTATTGGGTAAAAATATGATTTTGACTATTATTTCTTTTTACCATGTAAAACCATTTTTTTCTACCTAATTCGGTGTTCGCAAAATATTTCGGGATTGAAATTGGATATGTCATATATAAATCGAGTAATGGATTTAATTTGAGAACTTTGGTTCTCACATGTTAATTTTTAGGAAATAATTTTATCGTCACTTTTAGTAAGAAAAATCAAACTCATTTTTATTAATAAAACACCAATTGATTAAATAGAAATGTTTTTGTTATTTTTTTTATCACATAAAAAAATAATTTTCCAAATTATTACAGCATTCATGGAATGTACAAGAAAATAATTTGACCGAAAAATAAAATACAAGGCAATTACCTAAATTACACTATAATCAAATAAAAAATAAAAATTACATTTTGGAATACCTAAAACACAATCTAACGAATAATAAACAATAATAACAACAATTAGCCCCCAAATAATCAGATTACTCACATCACAGCAATAGAAATAATCTATTAGCATGCGAACATAAAATTGAAAACTGGATAAAAATTACATAAAAAATAAATAGTCGCAAAAATATAAAATATCACATAAATAAATTATCACATCTAACCGATAGATGGATAATGCAAAAAGACAAATGAAATTAGCCCAAACAACCAAAAAGACTCTTTTTGATGCGAAGAAAAAATAAAAGGATAGATAAGAAATAAATAAAAATTGATATTCACAAAAATAAAAAATATGACCCAAATAAATTACCACATCTAACTAGTAAATGGGTAATACAAAAAGAAAAATAAAATCAGCTCAAATGACAAAAAAATAGTATTTTTGATGCGAAGCAAAAATAAAAATATGGATAAAAATTAAAGGAAAAAAACAAGCAATCGCACAAATGCAAAAATATGACACAAATAATTTATCACATTTAACTAGTAGATGGATAAAATGTAGAAAGAAAAATGAAAAAATACACGAAAAAATGGGCTGCTTAACAGAATAGTATATTTGCCTTGAAAAAGATCTCGACTTGAAATGAAAATAGTGTATGAATCTTAAAAAAAAACCCAAAAAATAGAGTTTGGAAGGTTATTTTGGTATTTTTTATGCAGTTTCTCTCTAGAATATTTTCTTTCTCCTCTAATTGACCAACCTTCGCTTAAAATGACCCAATTAGTTTTTATGCACAAACCCCAAGGCACAAAATGGCATTTTCTAAATGAAAATGGCCGTTTTGGGCCGAATGGTCCAAATGGCCATTTTCATCAGCAAAACGGCCATTTTGATTGTTGTAGGCCTAAATAGCCGTTCTACACATGAGAATGCCCATTTTGGGCCGAACGGTCCAAACGGCCGTTTTCAAGGTTTTTTTTTAAAAGATTTTGAGATCTTTAGTTCGGATGTCAAAATTCCATTTTTGGGATTTTTGTCCTTTTCATCATTTTTAGGCAAACTAAACCTAGGAGTCCCTGAAGCCCAGAGTCTATATATAGAGTATGGTATTTTTGGGTCCATCTAGGCATATCCTAAGGCTGTCCTGTCAGAATCTCATTTTATGTCACTATCCACTAGTTTTTAACTTGAAATGATTTATTAGTTCTCTTCAATTTTTAAATTATTTCATTTTGTCCATTTTTTAACCCATCAAAGTTTTATGACCAATATGCCCCTCTGTGGCCTTACTAAGGTGCCTCGACATATAAGGAATACTATTTATGCCATAGAGGAACTGTTCATGAAACTTAGACTTTCGAGCATTACATACACCTTTAGCTCTTTTAATTCTACAAGTGCCATCCGGCACAGAATAATAGATACAGGAGGAGTACTAGGATATACCTTAATCTCAAAATCAAGCTCTCATTATGGTGGCAATCCTAGCAGTCCATTAAGGAATACCTTAGGGAATTCTGACACTATTGGTATTTGATAAAGGCTTGATGTGGTGTTGTTTGTATCTACTACATAAGCTAGGTAAGCCTCAAATCCCTAGCTGTCATGGTTGAAATAAGACTAGGCAAGTAATTCCTCTCACCAACTACTGTAACGTCTTGTCCTATAGCTGATATGAGGGTAAGTCTCTTCTGCTCACAATCAACAACTGCTTGGTGTTCAGATAACCAATTCGTAGCAAGGATCACATCAATTTCATGGAAAGGGAGTTCAATCAAATTAACTCAAAATTCTTGTGCTTGTATTATTAGAGGACATTGTCTGTACACTCTATTAACTCTCACACTTTGCCTAATCGGGTTGCTAACAAGAATTTCTAGATCTATAGATTCAAGTTCCAACCCTTTATCATATGCTTGTGCTGTGCAAATGTATGAATTTTTAGATCCTAGGTATATCAATTCCAAAATAGAAGTATGAAATAAAGAGAAAGTACCAATAATCACATCTGGTGCCTCAACTTCCTCACAAGCATGGATAACATACTGGTGAGCTAGTGCTTGAGCCTCAGTTCTGGTCCTTTAGCTAGTATCTGGCTTATTATTCTTTTTTTTCCTTTTGCCCTCTATTAGGTGCTGGGGAGGAGGCTTGTAGCTAGGTAGCATAAGCTTGCTTCCTTAGACAATCCCTCTAATAGTGGTCTTTACCTCTATATATAAAGCATTCTCCTCACCTCATTCGCCAACATAGTCCCTAGTGTTTCCTGTTATGTGTTCTACACACTAGAAGTCTCCTCGCTGTAGATACTGGGACACTAGAGGCCTACTCTGGAGGTTAAAGCCCAGATTAAGAACCCTGACCTAATCTGTATGTCTAGCCCTACCACTAGGACTATTATGGGGCCTGGGACTCCTTTTACTTCTTGTAATTACCAAGTGCTGAACTAGTCTATCCTGTATTAAAAAGGCTTCTTCTTCTAAAATAGTTCTCTCTTCTCTTTCATCAACCCCTCTATAGCATAAGTTGCTAACACTAGAGAAAAAAACTCTTAGATCCTTGTGATGGTTCTCTATATTCTCAACTCCACATTAAGGCTATTATCGAACCTTTTTCAACATTCTTCTTCAGTAGACACCAACTCTTTTGCATACCGATTTAATTAAGCAAAATCCTTCTCATATTTTGACAAAGAACTCCATCCCTAGTTCAAATCAAAGAACTCCTATCTCTTCTTATCTAAATAAGTCTCAGATATATACCTTTTCCTAAAATCTTAGAGGAAGAAGTCCTATGTTAGATATGTAGTATTCTTTCTCCTATTAGTCATGTCTTACTAGTGAAAGGCTTTTTCTAGGAGGAGTGAGGTGGCACATTTCAAGTTCTCCTTTGGGTTATATTCTAGTTGCTCCAATATTCTGATGGTCTGCTTCAGCTAGTACATGGCCCTAGCAACATCATTTTCAACTATTCCTATAAAGTCTAGGGCCCCCATCTTCTTTACCCTATCTAAATATGCCTTTTATAATGCTTATGGTTAAGCTAGGGTAAGTGATGGAGCAATAGCTACAGTGTTATGTCTAGGCAAGTCCACAATCTATTATAATAGTACTAAGGAGGCTTATCCCTATGCCTGTGCTTGACATGCTACATCACTAGGCACTAGAGTGGTTTTAGTGACCTCTAGTCCATGAATAATGGTCAAAGCATCACTTGCCACCTCTTCACTCAGATCTAGTGGGGTATGCTCACTCATTGTGCTTTACTACAAAATAATAGACAATCAGCCTCATATAGTGTAACTTTATAAGGAACATAAAACCTTAGACAATGGCACTCATGTATAGTATGCCTCAAACCACCTAAACCCACTCTAATAAAACCAAATGTAACACCCCTAACCTGATCCTAAAAGGAACCTAATAAGAAATGCTACTTCTAATAGGTCACCCATCCTATCACTTCCCCAATCATTATTCACTTTACACTTCTAGCCCTATCTATCTTTTGTTGTATTCTTGTTATTTTTCTATTATTGTCTTCTGTTACTCTCATATGGATAGTAATTAGCTAATAAAACCATTATATAAGACAATAATTTAGTTTGTAAAAATTTGGGCAATATAACGGCTACCCTGGTGAAGAACCAAATTTTAAAACCTATTAAAAAGCACTTCTAATCAAGTATCAACACACCATCTTTCTTCTGGACCAATTTGGTCCTCCAATCCCTATGCCACTCTCATCACATAGTCACATAAGACAAGGTCTTAGACCCACATCATATGAAACATGTAGATAGCTGGACATACATATACATAGGCATTTATTTAATAGCTCTAGTTTATAATTTAAAGACTATAGTATATCAAAAAACATGTGTAGCCCATATACTATCCCAGGTCTAAAATCCTTATACATGAGTGCCCTACTTTTACACATATATAGAAAGATACAAAGAATATATCCTTAGAGGCTCATCAACTATAATGTAAGTACTAAGGCTAGACAACTCTATTATTTACAACCTACACATCGGAACACCACTATGTTTAGTATAAACTTAGTGGCAAATTTAACAAAATATATATGTATCTCATACACAATCATGCTGTAAGCACACGTTAAGCTAGTCATGTGAGCATACAGGTCATGTTAAATGCAATTCTACCATTTATTAGCTAGTCTTATTAATTAATATTCAGTATGCATCTTAGCTTAGCTATATTTCCTAGTTACATTCTTCACATTTAATTTTATCAGGTATATCATAAAATCATCACTATTATTACCATTTACATTTAATTACTTTATTCCATTTCAGGCCTATACTAGTAAGAATGCACTTAAAGACACTAGATAATAGGATTTAGACTATACAGTAGCCCGTATTTTGGAATTTGGTAGCTGCACCTACCCACCTCTTTTTGATACCAAGGATCAATTCCTAAGAACCTCCAAAATCAAGGTGGCAAGGATAAGTCCTAGAGGACCTCCTAACAATATTAGGGATAGTAGGGATAAACCATGTGGGACCTCTTAAATCCTTATTATCATGTCATCTCAGTTGGATAGCAAGGATCAGTCCTGTGGGACCTCTCAAATCCATAATAAAGGTGGGCAACCAAGGATTAACCCATATAGACCTCCTAATTCTTAGGAGTGCAGGGCTCACTATTATAACCTTGATCGATGCACCCACCATTAAATATCATAGGTAATGGCCTAAGAGGACCAAAACCCATAACAGCTGCTAATTCCCTAGTTGAGTAATTAATCCATCTAGTGGGTATCTAATTGATATAGACCAGCTTCTAATTACCAATTTTATTAACACAATTATAGGCCCTTCGTCATTACTCATAATATAATTTATATTCATCACAATTAGGTACACATTTCCATTTTTGCATGTCACACAAGTACAATCCATTTTACTACCATATAGCTATTCATTTGGTCTTTTTTATGACCATAATTCTCAAGTAATCATCATGATGGCATCCATCCTAATAGCACTAATATCATATCTCATCATTACTAACCTTTCCAATTAATTTGATTATTAACATCACTACTAAATATGTTTGCCTTATTTCATTCAACTTACTTCTATACGTTTATCCATATCATGCCATATTCTCACTACCATTAACAGTCACTATTACACTCATGTACACACTTCATGCTTTATCACAATTTAGGTCATATTATGCATTTCAACTCACCATTATTTTTCTTTAAGATTTTCTCATTTTAACCATAAAATATTCATTGGACTTCCAAAAATATTCATTTTAGTTTTAAAAATCCTCGCTTAGTGTCACTAAGGCTCACGTAAAATTTCAAGTCAAAATTCAATAGTGGACTTTTTGACACTATTCACTCCCCAGGATAAAATATTATAAAAAAATATTAAATGACCTCAGAAAATTAAAATTCCTTCTCTATCATACTCATTGGAATTTTTGAGGTTCAGGATATGATATTTTTGGGTTTGTTCACGCATTTTCTAGAGCTGTCTTGGCACAGCCTCATTTTATCTACGTATATGCTAGTTCTTGATCCGAAATGATTTATTGGTTTTGCTAAATTTTTAAATTCCTTTGTTTTAACCACTTTCAGGCCCATCAAAGTTTTATGAGCAATATGGCAATCATTGGAATCAAAATGTGCCCCGCACTGTAGGGAACATCCATCAGGACCAGAAAGTACTTTTTCATAAAATCTTGATTTACGGGAGTTACAAGTTTTCCCCTCTTACGAAATTTCATCCTTGAAATTTTTTGTGATCATGTGATTAGGTGCATCAACATTTCATTTCTATACTTCTCCTCTTATTTCTTTCCATTAGGGTTAAGCAATTGTATCTTTATGCATCCAAAACTCTACAACTGCATCTTTAGTCTAGTAATAAGCAAACTTCTTTGGTCTGGATTTCTTTTAAGGTGATTGAAGTTTCCTCAACTTACTTCTAATACTATCACCTTTCATTCCCTCTTACTTTTGTTTGGTGAAAAGGGCTAAATAGACCACTTTCATTATCTCTTCTATTTTCTCACTCTATTCTTAGTTAGATTACTGAGCACTATAGAAATGTCTTTACATACTTATCTTAATTTAATATCCTTTAATTCCTTTACATTATCAACACTTTTGCTGTGCTACTCTATTTAACTTTCCTGTAATACCTTTCCTAAACAAGCTTTCCTTTAGTACCTATAAAAGCTAGATTATACTCTTCTTATTTCTTAACCTTATCCTCAGTTCACTTTATCTTAGTTTTATCTTAACTAACTTCCTTCTTCATCTCACATGTAGGCTATATTAGTCTCCCTTCATTACTTGCTTTAGTTATTTCATTTATCCATACTTTGCTTTATTCTACTATCTCAAGGCACTTTAGCTTCTAAAGTCCTCTCAAATGTCTAATTGTTTTGTTTTTTCACTCTATCATTCTTATAGAGGTTTTTGATTCACTGACCCTCCGATTCACTTCCCATCTTAAGTTCTAAAGGGGTAGTTCAACTCTCTATTTTCATTATGAACTATTACCACATCTTTTAGACTTTATTTCTATTAAATTTCGATAGGATTCATGCCTTAATATCTAAATCCTTTCCTATGCTTGCTCATTAGCATCAGTATTAGCTTTCATCTTCTTTCTACTCACCGTTTCCCTATCACTTTCTCTTTGTTACCATCACATTGCATTTCTCTCTTTCATCACTTTATCATGTCCCTTTAATATAAGGGCTATTGTCATGCCATGCTAAGTTTCAAAAACACATGCATAGAGTTTTCCTCATAGAGAAAATCGTATCATGTACAATACAAGTTTGCAAATGGCAAGATGTGCTCTAAGCTCTACAATGTAATGCTATGCAATGCCCCAGGGCCAATAATCAATGCATCAAGGAAAAATAATAGCCCTTATCTTTAGGGACCTTGACAGCCACTTCTTATCCCTAGTTGTGTCATAACTCTCTTATCACTATGTATCCTATGATTCACCTACAACTATTAATGTCTCACTTCTGATACACTCTTAACCTCATCAACTCCACTTTCTTACTTAAGTCACACATTTATGTTGCTCTTTGATCCAATTATCCTAAGCTTTAATCCTATAACCTTCAATATTATTCACAAGCTAACAACAACTCTTTTAATAAACTTTGAAACTATTGGCAACTAAATTGCCTTACTAGTAAGCCACTCAATTTTCCTCTTTCTCAAGTTCTAAAAATATTCAGTCTCTCTAGGTGTACTATTTTTGTCATTCATTTCTCATTGTTAACTCTTAAGTCTACTCTACCATTTCCATTTCCTAAGGTTTCTCCCTAATTTCTTTTACTCCTTTTATTACTTCCTTATCAATTTTTTTCATTCCTAATACTTAGCCAGTTTCCACCTTTCCCTTCCTATCAGGGACCTTATTCACTTGATAATCACCTTATACGTGTCTTGCAATCATAATGCTATACATAAAAGCCCTATACTTCCTTCTTTTATATACTCTTATCCTTTGTCTACCTAAGTAACCATATCATCTCTCCCTACCATCCATGGAGCCTAATATTCCTCTATTAAGGCATTGTTGTCCATTAATGGCATTATATGCAACATCGACAGCTTCAATTTATGAGGAAGAGGATTATACAAAGTCATAACAATGTCACTTTTGCCTACTGTTTCTTTTCCCAAGAAGTCCATATAGTCATTTGATCAATTAGTTCTCAGCAAATCCTCAGTTACCAGCAGTTTAACGACTATCCATATCCCCAAAATTCCTAAGGCACTCATGCATTACTGTCTATAATCACCTAAACCTACTCTAATAGCACTAAATGTAACACCCCCTACCTATTTCCAAAGAAACAGGCAAAGTGTAATACTTCTCATGAGGTCACCCATCCTTTAAATTTCCCTAAGGGCTTTTTGTTTAACTCTTACTTGGGTTATTCCTATTCAGTCTAGAAATTTCCTATACTAGTTCCAGTGACAAGAGGTAACCCTACCAGGCATATGACACTTACACACCTAATCTCACAGTTAAATATTAGCCTTGGCTGCTATTATGGTGAAGAACTCATTTTCTCTAATTATAGGTTACTGTGCTAGGGAACCTAGTATCATAACACCCAATTACCCACAAGTACATGCATAAGTGCCTCCAACTACTAAACCACATAATCTAGTCAGATAATATCATACCTAAATAGTTGTCGACTGCACTGCTAATCGTCTGCATCATATCTTCCCAAATCTACCACCTGTGCATCGGACACCAGATACGCTGAGTATACACTCAATAGTGAATTTAACCAAACATACCACATATTCTATCACATGCAAGCACACAAGCATTTACTGACATCATCTATTTAAAGTTTCCTAATCTTTCTACTTAGGCTTTCCACTATAATTATCCATCCAATGAATCAAATTAATCTCCCCTCAATTTATGTCTTCTTACCATGTTTAAGTCACATGACCAGTTCTGCTAAACCATCTATTCATACTTTTTATCAGTCAATATTCATCATTTTCTTCTATTCATTTGCTATGCATGCATATGCCACTATCTACCATTTATATAAGATAATTTCTCTTATAACTTATTTCTTTAAGCATATTTTTTTGCTTAATTCACCATGTCATCAATCTTTTATTGATTTAAATCTCATTAAGATCACCAAAGTTTTTCCCATCTCTGTCTTTACGGCTTATCCCTTGTTTTTAGTATGTTTACTTATAGATTATTCCTATTAAGGTAATTTATGCCTCGGATTTCTCATTCATAACATTAAATCTCTTCAACTTCTTTTATTAATCTTTTTATACCCAAAAGGTTCAGGAAGAACTCCTAACCACTCGATAATAGGAATCACAATGTACAGTGGCCCCCATTTTGGACCTCGATTGCTGCACCAACCTAGTTTGAGAACTGGACAAAAGACAAAGCTATATAGTGGCCCACATTATGGACCTCGGTGTTTGTACACACCCTTTGCTCGATAGCAGGGATTAGTTCCTAAAAACCTCCCAATACTAGAAAGGGATAGCAAGGATAAACCCCATGGGACCTCCTAATATCCTAATACAATCTACACCAGTAAGGTGTCAGGTGGATAGTAGGGATTAGCCCCGTGGGACCTCCTAATATCCACAAGTGGGTAGCAGGGATCAGTTGTAGGCTTCCTAATACCCAGAGCATGCAGGCTCAAATTAATACTCGGTGGCTACAATTGCCATACACAAGCTAAAGTCTATACAGACTTAGCCTTTAGCAGCTGCTAATCCCTAGTTGACTAGTTAAACTATCCAATGTATGAACAACCATTACATCCCAAGATTTCCTATCTATTATCTTTCAAAGCCATTAGATTCATTATTCAGTTTGTCGAAAATAAAATGTATCATTCTTCATGGTCAATCTTGGTTCATCTATTAATCAAATTCCCTTTTGATCTTTTTAGTTTTAATAGCAGTCAAGTCTTCACTTTCATTCCACTTTGATCCTTAATTTCATATAAGTGTCTTTTAACTTCGTTCACCGTTAATCTTTGTTTTCATTGTTACAAAACATGTACCTACTTTACCTCATTTCCATGAGGCCTAACAAATTATATTCCATGTACTTTACATTACATAATTTTTGCATTACTATACCATGGCGGGGTTCTTAGATTTAGCACTTCACTTCCTTGTTACTATTTTTCTAGTAATATTTATTTTCTATACAGTCTGATAATTTACTCAATGCACTTTATGGAATTCTTTATGAGGTTTGCCCCACACAAAATCTTTAAGTCTTTATTAAGTATAATTTCTTTTCATGTCCTGAAGTCTGTCAAATTTATAGCCTTTACTTTCCTGAAGCTTTATCTATACAATATTGTGCAGTAGCAATTTCTTTCTTTGTTTTCTTAATTTTTTCATTTAGCTTTTCAACAATGAGTCAACTCTTCACCCTATTCTGGTTCTAATTTAACCCAACTAATCACTTTCCCCTTTATCAAATATTTGTTCTAATTATTTCTAAGCTAATTAGACACAGCTTTTAATTTATTTCATCCGCTGATATTTTTCAGTCAGTTATAGGTCATTGAAATTTCTTAGACAGTTATGGGTCCTTTTCTCGTAAAAATTACTATTCATTTGGTACTCTTTTTCTCATCAACCTGTTACCCCATTTTATTCTCTATTCACCTCAATCCATTTTATCCTAGAATAATTTTACTCCATCCAACATTACATCAATCTTAACATATACATGCATTATTTCAACCCTAAAATCCTACGCAACATTTCTTAATCAAATTCATCTTTTTCTATCTAATACCTTCCACTTCACCCCTTTACATTACATGTTCCCATACATCCACACTACATACATCATCCATGCCACAGACCTTATTAATTCTTTCCACATAACCATTTCATTATTTATTCATTTCATATCTCTTACATGTCATACATTATAGCACCAGCCTAACCTCACATGCCAACAACCCGTGCATGCATACCCATTATAACGACCGCCGGTCGACGTCTTATGAACAGTGCATTCGGAACCCGATTGATGTTCCTCGTGGTGCAGGTCATCATTTCGAGTCCGATGACTGGCATATTGTTCATATAACTTTGGCAGGCCTGAAAAGGGTCAAAATGAATGAATTAAAATTTTTAGCAGAACCAATAATTACTTTTAGGTCATAAACTATCAATTCCGGAGATAAAAATATTTTGAGACCTAGACAATTGGGGACCCGGGAATGTACCCGGATGGTCTCGAAAATACCATACCCTGAACCTCAAAAATTCTATTTAGTATGTTGGAAAAGGAATTGGAATTTTCTGAGGTCATCTGGTATTTT
>CANXYI010924431.1:0-16016 GCA_948208565.1 Hura crepitans | reverse complement strand
TCTCATGAGGTATAAATAACCTAAATTATCTATAGTTTACTAAAAAAACAATTAATGTTTTTTTCTATTTATTTAAGGAGTTACAAAGACTCCAATTGTCACATATGAAACTATACATAAATGCTCATAGACTTTTATAGATGCTAATTAAGATTTTTACATTTTCTAAGTGGAGAAGTAAATATGAAAAGGTAATTATAATTAAAAAGAAATTATTTAACTTAATTGGAGATATTACTAATGTGTGAGTAAAGATTTTTAGGAAAAATGCGAATAATAGGTGGACATAAATTGAAGAGAAAATAATTTGGACTTAATTGCATGTGATCAAGAAAAAGGGGACTAAAAGGTATATTAAAGAGATATTGTGATAATGGCAACATTAAGAAGGAAGAAGCTACTGTAGTGTGTTGGTGCTAGTAGAAAGCTTTTAAAATCTGATTCCTTTCCAAAGGCTTCATGAATTAGAATTAATAGAGGGCCAAAAGCAATTTGAAGAATTAAAAAGAAATTTTATAGGTTGCTGTAGGTTTAGGGGAATTTAGAGATGAATTCAATAAGAATAGAGGAGGTGATTGGATTTTTAGAAAGATAAGGCTATTGAATTCAGTACATATATTGCATAAAAGGGACTACAAGGTTAATGAAGTAGTTGGCAACACAAGAGAAGAATTTTAGACAATAGCAAGAGAGAGAAGAGGAGGAATTAAGTTAGAAATAGGACCAAGGAAGGGTGGAGATGCCCCAATTCTTAAACCAAAAATGAACTCTTCAGATGTGTAAAGAATTTAAATGTAATTATCTATGTTGAAATTTATCTTGAGGTTGTAATAAATTGGTTGTAATTGGAAATTGATGGCTACTGCGAAGAGGTAGATTCGAGGAAGAAAAATCACGATTATTATGAGTGATTGACTACTACAATTGTGAATGGCCTATGTGGAATAAGGAAAAATGTTTAAAAATTGTGATAAAGTTTTATAGGGCAATTAAAGAATTGGCATGTAGCACACAAATTAGAGGTCAATTGTGAGGGATAAGGGGGTAAGTTGAAAGTATTTTTTGGCACTGTAACATGACTACTACTGTCATAGTAAAAGGTATAGTTTTATATTTCCTCCTCCGTATCTTTATTTTTTTGAGTTTTTGGGAGATTGTTAGCACAGGTGAGTTATAGTAGGGACCTTTATTGCTGATTCTAGTTGGCTGAGAATGGTAGAGAGAATAGTATAAGGCAATAGAATTTGTTGTGGTAAAAAATAAGTGATATAGTAGAGGTTGAATTTTATAGCAGGCTTAGGTTGCCATAATAGGATTTCTAAGTTGTCTTGATATTGTGAGAGGTATAGAGAATGAACATATGAGTTGCTCATGAGATACGTATGAGCGAATAATGATGATGGTTTAGGTGGAATGAGTAGGTAGCATATAACGATGGATCATAGAGAGTTATAGGGGGTTATTAGGCATGGTTATTGTTATGTAATTTAAATGTGTAATTGCCATTTTATATATGGGAAGGGAGAGTGTCATGTTGTTATATTACTTATGTGCATATACATGTAGATTGAGCATATGAGACTCTAAAGAATTTCCTTGGTTAAATTGGGTAGTGGAGGAACTGTCCTACTGTACTTGAAGTATTTTAGGGTCTTAGTAGCTCTTTACAATGAGATTTACAATTACTTGGTTAATTGCATGATAAAAGTAAGGAGTTAGAGAGACAAACATAACTTAATAATGAATATGCTATGTTAAATCATACTTTTTATTTCTAGCTAATTAAAAGTAGTGTTGTTTAAAGAAATTACCCATGAATGAGCCCTTTGAGGGTATTTTTACATAGAGATAAAAGGATAGGGGTAGTACAACAAGATGAACATGTGCTAAATAAGGATTACATAGTCTGGTTGGCTTATGCCTTTTGAAGTCCTAAGGTTAGTTTGAATTTATAATGATACATGTTTTAAGTGAAGCAACCAGTGATGGTATTCTTGACATGCTGAATTAATTAAAATATAGCTAAAAGGTTCCTAGATATACTTAAATTCACTGCGGCTTAGGGAAAATTTTAGTGGTTATAAGAATTGCTCGATTTGAGTGGTTATAAAAATTTCTCTTTTGCAGATAAAGATATTTTAATTTGGATTATAGATTGGAGAAAGAAGTATAATAAACACTGTAGATGCCCTACTTTTGGGCATATGATGATAACTTGAGATAGGCTTAAGCAATAAGGCAAGTTACCTAGAATCCAAGTCCGTACGGACTAACCTAGTGTAAGTCTGCTAGGACTTGAGCCACAAGGTCCATATGGACTAACATAAAACTAAGACTAAGGCCTATAAACCACCTGAGTAAGCCTAAAGCTTAGGTCTGCATGGACTTAGGGACCATGGTCCATATAGAACTTTCGATGAAAACCTTCCAGAAGTGTTATCTTCCTATTTGGACTCTAATTCCTAATCCTAGCAGGAATCTGCTTCTTTTGGATGGGAAAGCTGTCCAATAACCCTATAAATACCCCTCCCATTAACCTATTTCAATAGAGATAATATACAAAGATCAATCACTACTTAGGAATTACTTTCTACAATCTCTAAGAGTCTAGAAGAGGGCTTCAAAGTAGGATCGATCTACTAGACCTTTAACTCACACCAAAATCATAATTCTTTCCAAAACTTTACCTTTGGCATTATTGCTTGAAGCTCTTTTATAAGGTAAGATCTGAGGCCTTTTACTGCATATATCTTCATTCATTCATATTATTTTAGTGAACCTATGATCTTCTATTATTGTTCATATGTGAGATGGTTCTATGTAATCCCTACATTGATTATAGGAGTATGTTATTATTTTGAACTATTTAATTGTGTATAATAACTTGTTAAAATTTTGTAATCATTCTATAATTAACATCCTAATCGCATAGACTTATGTTAAGGCATGAAAAGGTCCATGCAAACTAAATATATTGATAGGTGATGATCTGACGTCTTTGCAAACTACTGTTCAATAACATTTTTTTGTTTACTTTGTGTACCATATTTTAACATATCTTATTTACCATATTGACATGCTTGTGTGATGTTGTCATGTTGTACAATTATTCTATGACTTAATATGCATATTGATATTTTGTAATTAATGTGAGGTTTGCACTTACTCCCTTTCACAAGGATTATAGTCCGTATGGACGTATACATTTTATACTTGTTTATCTTGTTTTCTAGTCCATACAGACTCACTTTCATAAGGAGTATAATCCACATAGACATATGTTCTAAATTCTAGTCCTTATGAATATCTATATTTATCTTTGTGTTTTCCTTTGCATGATTTATTCATCATTCTTTTAGTTATAATCATCATTTAGGCATGCATCATGATCATACATATTTGTATCACATAAGTTGTTATCATTCTATTTGGTATTGCTCTTAGGTCTTTATAGACCATTATTTGTGTTACTATCCTTTTTTCCTTAAGTTGTGTAAGGTTGACCATTCTCACTAAATTAGAGGTTCAGATGAACATATTAGCTATGACATGTTGTAGTCTACACGGACATAAACTGGTGCCATATTGAGTTTGCATGGACTTGACGATGTATAGACGAGACTTATTATGTGCAATGAACTATTTCATTTGGTTTTGTACTTTTATTTCTTTTGGTTATTTTTGAGCTATAATAGGTAGTATAATAACTTGTTTTACATGTAAAACCCAACTTCACATCAAATAGTTTTCTACTTAATTAACTAGTGTTTTCTTAACAAAATGCTTTTGAGTTTTCCTTAATAAATGTCACACGAAAAATGTATTTTAACAAATTCCAATCTCCTAGAAATGGGAGTTAGGCAATTACCATAATTTCCTATGGAATTACGACTAATTGTTAGGTCAAACAACCACTAATAAATGACCTAATTTTTGGATGTCAAGACATACTTATAATTGTTGTATATTTTAATACTGCAAATTATTTTCTCTAAGTGAAAAGGTGACATGAATGCTTTAATTAAATGCTTGCTTGCATGATAAGGGATTGATAAATGTTAAAAAATAAATAAAGGTATATTATTAGGGCATTAATAAGATCTGATTTTGAACCCTTTCTAGGCAAAAGATCAGTGACCCTAGTGTAGAGCTAGGTAGTGACTCTAAAAACAAACTGCCTTTATCCCTGATAAAATACAATAAATCTACAGTGGAGACTCCACTTATATACATGTACAACACTTCACTTTTTTATGCATACTATTTAGGCTTAGTCATGCATCGTTCATCCTTACATGCATTAACAATCCACCTTGTATAACATGTAGACCTTACCCACATACCTATGCATTCACATATGGCATACCATACTTAGACACATATCATTTATCATGTAGATTTCATTCACCTTTTACTATCTTACCTAGTATAGGTGTGACATGTATCCCTCACATATCCACATTATATCTAGGCATATCATGTACATATCACATGTATTGCTAAGCTTCAATCTTATAATTATCCATGCAATTCAAGTATAACATAGCATCATAAATGCTTAAAACATACATCATATCACATTAACCATGTATCACACTAAATATAAGGATTATCTTTTACTCAAGCTCTTCAAAGTAAAAGACTCAACCCATTTTCCTCATTCAACACTCCTCACCATAAAAATGGTAACCACACCTAAAACCAAAGGTGAGAGTCAATTTGACCAAGGGGGCTAAAGGCATGATGAGTAAGGTAATGGCAGCACTAGAACAAAGGATAATAGCATTCATAAAAGAAAAGATTCTCGAAGTCTAACAATAAGGTGCTCTAAGGAACTCGACAAGAATAAATTTGACCATGGGGGTAAGTGATGACCAAGTGACTGGGCCAAGAAAGATTTCCCATAGATTTACCTATTTGAATAAGCCCTTGTCTATAATGCTTAAGGAGTTGAAAGAAGAAAACCTCCTTCAACCCTTAATACCCAAACATCATTCCTTACCACTTCTACCTAACCATCGTTATGACCTATACTACACTCATCACTAAAAGACTAGCCACTTGTTTGACAAGTGCACTTATGTCGAGTTATCCAATACCTTAAAAACCATGGTTTGATACTTTATCCTAAAAATCACCCATCACCAAACCTCACTATCATCCCTCAAATCTCTGAAAAGTGAGGTTCTCTTTTCTTGATGTTTGGTCTACCACCCCATGAGCCAAGTGTTGACCAACTGTAGGATCACACTAATTAAGGAAATGAAAGGATCTAATAAAGATAGGATAGAGGATAGATGGCCTATTTTTCTTTTCTAATTGATTATTTCCTTTATGTTGGAATAATTAAGGTTTAATAAAACATTATTTTTGCTTCTTATGAGCATTTTTGTTTACCTCATTCATTGCATAGCATAGTACTCTTGAAAGTGAGATGAGAGATTAAAAATAAAAAAAGGGAACAAACATGGTCAGCTTAATCCACAAGTACCATAAATAGTTCATGGTTTTTGTAAGAATGGCTCACCACTGCTGTACACAATTCTAAAACTCAAGACTTGATCTTTCCCTGTAAGGCATGAGAAATATCCTAAATACAAGATGAGAGATGAACATAATAAGCCGAGGGTAACTAAACCCAAATGAATGCTTTCCTTTAATCTTGAAAGAGGTACAAGTTTAATAAGCTCCAAAAAAAGAGTTTTATCCAATCAATTCCTTCAAAACCTAAGAACCATTGTAAATGACAAACATTTTATGATTCTTGCTCACCTAAAATCTAAAGGTCAGAAGCTCTAAGATACCAAAACCCCAAAACCTCATCTTAAGCCTCAAACAATTGAGCATTCTCTTTTCAACTATGGTTACCCTCATTAAAAAAAAAGTTTTTTAACTCTTGCTAGGCTAATCAATCAAGAGCATGAGCCTAGGCAAAATTTAGGAAAATTGAGAGAAAATATTTAGTCAAAAAATCTTCGAACTGGCTAATAATAGGGATATCATCAATGCATTACTCGAAAAGGTCAAAATGATGACATTTAATGTACAATCAAAGCAAAATGATATCCCTATTAATTCATCATAAGAAAAGATGCATTCATTGTTCAACATATATCTACTTTCACCATTCATTTGTCATAAGAAAAGATGCATTCATCATTCAACATATATCTGCCTTCACTATTTATTCATCATAAGAAAAGATGCATTCATCATTCAACATATATTTGCCTTCACCATTCATTCATCATTGGAAAAGATGCATTCATTGTTCAATATATATTTGCATTCATCACTCATCCATCACAAGAGATGATTCATTCATTCAAAAGTCATATTCATCATACAGTTGTCTTACATGTATTCACCATTCATCCAAATTCCTCATTCATTTATAAGAAAATAAGCAAAAACACATACATCACTGCATTCATTAGAAATGCATTAGATAGTTGAAAGCATACCTCGCCACATTCCTTAATTTAGAAAAGATTAGGAACTAACATGCATATCATTCATTCATTCACTTAATCACCACATTCATTCATTAGAATCATCTCACTTAATCACCTCTATGTTTCTACACTTATTCATCTACGATAGGATAGAGTGCATTCATTCATTTAAGAGAAAATAAGGTTACCAATCACCAGACACATTCATACATTTACACATGTATTAGCTCATTCACATACTCATATTAAGTAGGCATCAAAGCATCCAACATTAGTCACATGCTATAATCACATAACATATATACACATTCATTAAGTTTACAAGCATTAATGCAAACATGCATACATTATCTAGCATAAGCATTTTATCGAGACATTAGTCATATAACTCACATAGCTCAAGAACATAAAAGAGAAGTAACATACATATACATATCATTTAAGATAAAGTCACATTCATTCACATATCATAGAAAAGTCTCATTCATCTAAAGCATGAACTTACCCACGCAAGGCATTACATTTATGTCAGACCATAATAATTCACACATGCACATCTCTTAGTCACATAGGTCATACACACTCATATGCCTAAATACATTAAAGCCTCTAACTCAAGCATCAATTATGCACTTATATCACACACAACACATGTGCACATGATGTCACACACATACTTGCATGATATTAATATCCTTAACACTAGATATGGTTTAGATCATTACTTCAGACTTATCACCAGATTTAGTTCGGTCTATAACATCAGCCTATCTTTAGACATATCACTAGATTTAGTTTGGTTAGGTTATTCACACTCCTCACTAGATTCAATTCAATTAGCTTCTTTAAACCTATCACCAAATTCAGTTTGGTTATCTTTTTTAGACTTATCACCATATTCGATTTAGTTAACATTTAGCTTCTTTAGACTCATTACCATATTTGATTTAGCTTCTTTAAAATTATCACCGGATTTAGTTTGCTCAGCTTATTTAGACTTATCACTAGATTTGGTTCGGTAAACTTTTTAGGACTTATCACTAGATTTAGTTTAGTCCATCTTTAACTTACTAACCTGAAGGCAAGTAAACACTCACATTCAATGTAGTTTATCTTCACTTGGAGGAAAATAAGCACCCCCATTTGGATGTGGTTTTCTTTAGTTCAACATCTCAAAATTTTGTTGAAAGCGAACAATCACCCATATTCGGTGTAGTTTTCTTCAGTTCAACATCTCAAAATTCCTTTAAAGGCAAACAAGCACCTGCATTCAATGTAGTTTTCTTCAGTTTAACATCTCAAAATTCCCTTATAGGCAAATAGGCACCCGTATTCGATATAGTTTTCTTTAGTTCAACATCTCAAAATGCCTTTAAAGGTGAGCAGACACTCAAATTTGATGTAGTTTATCTTCACTTGGAGGCAAACAAGCACTTATATTAGGTATAGTTTTCTTTAGTTTAACACCTCAAAATTCCCTTGAAGGCAAGCAGACACTTGCATTCGATGTAGTTTATCTTCACTTGGAGGCAAACAAGCACTTGCATTTGGTGTAGTTTTCTTTAGTTCAACACTTTAAAATTCCCTTGAAGGTAAGCAGGCACCAGTATTCAGTGTAGTTTATCTTTACCTAGAGGCGAATAGGCACCTACATTTGGTGTAGTTTTCTTTAGTTTAACATCTTAAAACTCCCTTAAAGGTGAACAAGCACTTGTATTTAGTGTAGTTCTTTTCATTTTAGTGTTCTTTGAAGGTGAGCAGGCATCTATATTTAATGTAGCTTACTTTTAAACCTTATCTAAAAATTTCAAAAGTAAAGGCATGTTCAGATCCAATTAGATTTTCACTTCACTCTAGGATGATCAGGCACCCATATTTAGTGTAGTTTATCTTCACAATATCAATTTTTTTTCGAAAGGAAGATACAATTTAGGTCTAGCAAGTTTTTGCAATGATTTAGAGGTAGGCATCCATATTTGATGTACCTTCGTGCCAGGTAAGTATCTTTAACTTAGGTACTTTGATGTGCACTATTTTAATCTTTGCATTTCCACAACACACAACGAAGTGGGGGCAACTGTAAATGCCCTCCTAAGATAGGCTCAAGCAACAAGGCAAGCTACCTAGAATTCAAGTCCATATGGACTAACTTGGTGTAAGTTCACCTGGACTTAAGCTATAAAGCCTACATAGACTAACATAAAACTAGGCCTAAAGCCTATGAGCCACCTGAGTAAATCAAATGCCTAGGTCTGCATGGACCTAGTGACCATGGTCTGCATAGACCTTTCAATGAAAACCTTTTAGAAGCATAATCTTCTTATTTGGACTCTAATTCCTAATCCTAATAGGACTTTGCTTTTTCTGGATAGGAAAGCTATCCACCAACCATCCCTCCCATCAACCTATTTCAATAAAGATAATTTACAAAGATCAATCACTACCTAGGAATTACTTTCTACAATCTCTGAGAGTCTAGAAGAGGACTCCAAAGTGATCAATCTACTAGACCTTTAACTTACACCAAAATCATAATTCTTTATAAAATTCTACCTTTTATATTATTGCTTGAAGGTCATTTATAAGGTAAGATCTGAGGCCTTCTACTGTACTTATCTTTATTCATTCATATTATTTTAGTGAACCTATGATCTCTTATGATTGATCATATGTGAGGTGGTTTTATGTAATCCCTACATTGATTATATGAGTAGGTTGTTATTTTGAACCATTTGATTATGTATAATAGCCTGTTAAATTATTGTAATCATTTTTTAATTAACATCCTAATTGCATGGACTTATCTTAAGGCATGAAAAGGTTTGTATGGACTAAATATATTGATAGGTGTATGATCTGATGTTCATGCAGACTATTGTTTGATAACAATTTTTTGTTTACTTTTTATACCATGTTTTAACATATCTTGTTTACCATATTGACATGCTTGTGTGATGTTGTCATGTTGTATGGTTAGTCTATGCCTTAATATGCATAATGATATTCTAGAATTAATGTGAGGTCCGCATGGTATCCCTTTCATGAGGATCATAGTTCACATGGACGTGTACATTTTTTGCATGTTTATCTTATTTTTTAGTCCACATGGACTCACTTTCATGAAGAGTGTAGTCTGCATGGGCATATGTTCTAAATTCTAGTCCTTATGAATACCTGTATTTATCTTTATGTTTCCTTTATGTGATTTATTCATCATTCTCTAAGTTATAATCGTTATTTCGGCATGCATTATGATCATACATGTTTATATCACACAAGTTGTTATCATTCTATTTGGTATTTCTTTTAGGTCCTCACGAACCATTATTTGTGTTTCTAGCCTCTTTCATTGATTTGTGTAAGAGTGACCATTCTTATTGAGTTAACGGTCTGAATGGACATATTGGCCATTACATGTTATAGTCTACATGGATATAGACTAGAGCCATATTAAGTCCGCACAAACTTGATGACATATAGACAGGACCTATTATGTGCCATAAACTATTTAATTTGGTTTTGTATTTTTATTTCTTTTGGTTATTTTTAGGTTGTAATAAGTAGTATAATAACATGTTTTATGTGTAAAAGCCCAACATCACATCAAATGATTTTCTACTTAATTAACTGGTGTTTTCTTAATAAAATGATTTTGAGTTTTTCTTAATAAAAGTGACACAAAAAATATATTTTAATAAAGGTCAATCTATTAGAGATGGGAGTTAGGCAATTATTGCCATTTTCTATGCAATTATAGGTAATTATTAGGTCAAACAACCACTAGTAAATGACTCAATTTTTAGATGTCAATACATACTTATACTTGTTATATATTTTAATACTGCAAATTATTCTCTAATTGAAAAGGTGGCATAAATGCTTTAATTAAATGCCTGCTTGCATCATAAGAAATTAATAAATGTTAGAATATAAAGGAAGGTATATTATTAGGGAATTAATAAGATATGATTTTAAACCCTTTTTAGGTAAAAGATCAGTGGACCTAGTGTAGAGCCAAGTGGCGACTCTAAACACAAACTGCTCTCATCAGTGGTAAAATATAATAAATCTGCAACCGCTAATGCTAAGTTGTAATATTGGTTGTGCATAGACATGTAAGCATATGAATACATGATAACAAAGACCAAGATAGGGTCCAAGAAAACTTTCCACAAGCTGTGTCCAAATAATATGTTAGCAGTTAATAGTTAACTAAGCCTTTGAGTAATTTCTTGAATATGATATGGAATACTAATTAATCATATAAGGAGTCATGGAATTTACAAGTAAATAATTAAATGTAGGTAAGGTTTGTATATAGGTAATTAAGTTTGACTACCTTTTTCTATGTTGTTAGCAACTGTAGTTTCATGTTATAATAAGGGGAGATGTGTACGGTAAGGAAATGACACTATAATTAAGCATTAGATAAATATGGGTTATACCTAGAAGCGTGAGGATGAGATCGAGTCTTTAATTAGGAAGTGGAGTGAAGCTTTTTGTAATGCTTGTAAATCGAGGTTTCATAAATAATACCTCCAGGGCTTGAATAGTGTTCCTGAGAAGTTGGGACACCTTTGTAAGGCTAAGAAAGGTGTGTACTTGTCATAAAATTTTGATGGGCCATAAAATGAGTAAAATGAGATAATTTAAAGATTTAATAGAACCAATAATTCATTTTAGGCAGTAAACTGTGAATAGTGGCCTTAGATAAACTTGTGCCAAGAATGACCCGAGGTGTGCTCAGATAGACCTAAAAATAGCACACCTTGAAGGCCAAAAATTCCAATCTACATGCGGGTTTAAGGCCATATGATAAATTTTTTAGAATTTCTTATTTTATGAGTGAATAGTAAACCCACTTGCTATTAGAGTTTGGACCTAAAATTTTATAAGGCCCTAAATAGGCATAATCAAGGATTTTTAGAACAAAAGCAATTATTTTTAGAAGTCCAAAAAAATTATTAAATTTTTTTTAAGTTTAAGAAGAAATTGGAATTATTTGGGCCGTTAGATTGCCATGTGTCACAATCTAACCATGCCACCACTTAGTATAAATACCCTTACACATATGGGAGTGCCACATGTGTAAGTTATCATCCCTAACCTCCTCCCTTACACACCAAGCCAATTCCATCTCCCTTTTTAGCCTTTCATTATTTTTTCTTTCTCTCTCCTATAAATCTCCTTAAACCCCATATATCTTATATGGATTCAAACCTTTATGACCTCTAAAACATATTCCTAGCTTTATAATTCAAGGAAAAGGCCTCAAATGAGAGAAATGATTATGGGGTGAATAGTGACATTTAGAGTGTAAGTAATATTTTCTTAATTTTTATTTTTTTAGTAGCTCTAGTTATTCTAAGAAAAACCATGTTTGTAGATTTTAATTTGGAGCTCTATAGGATTTTATATGAATTTTCTAAATTCTAGGGTTACATATGTAGGTTCAAGGAGAAGTGTGAAAGAACCAAGGGAGCAAAGGCATTAGAAGGGTGGAAAAGGGGTGTAAACTACCTATAGGTATGTGAATTTAATGTAATAGATGCATGCCATAATGTGTATATATGTATATGCACATGAACATGTGTATGGAAGTGTGATTGTGTGCATGTATGTGTGAAACAATTAACCATTATGTTTGAATGATGATATAATAATGATATGTATGCCATTTGAGTGTGTAAAAATGTATGGAATGTATGTGGCCGAATGCATGTGTGCATGGTGTATGGTAATTATGTGTTAAGATGGAAAATGTGTTATATAATGTATGTAAGTCATGAAAGGTGAGAAAAGAGACACATGATAATGGATAATGAACGAGGTGATAATTTAAAGTAACATGGGGAAATGATTTGGTGTATGAAAGTGAACTTTTATGGTGCAAGTAAATAACACATTTTGGTATGTAAAGCAATATGTAACTTGTGACTTAATGTGCTTGTATACAATGAAAGATTTATGTTAAACATGAGAACATTTCAAGGTGGATGAAAAGTGAAATTTAGTGATAATAGTATGGCATGATTTGTGATGGGATTATGTTAAGTGAGACATGAGAAAAATGACCAAATGAATAGTACATTTTTTGTAAAATGACTTGTAACTGTGTAATGAAATGAGCATGAGAAAATGACCTAAAATTAAGTGTTGTGAACAAGGATGTTAAGTTGATAAAATGACCTATAACTGAACAATAAATAATAAATTGAGTTAGCCCATTGGTTAGATACCCACTAGATGGGTTGACTAGTCAACTAGGAAGTTAGCAGCTACAAGAGGTATTAGTCCTCCTGGGCCATTGCCTATGTGATTGTGTAAGTGTGTGTAGCCGTAGAGGTCTTGATATTAGATCATTGCATTAGGTAGGTACAGCTACCGAAGTCTTAATGTGGGCCATTACACTAGGTAGGTACAGCTATTGAGGTCTTGATGTAGGCCACTGCACTAGGTAGATGCAGCTATCGAGGTCTTGATATGGGCCACTGCACTAGGTGGGTGTAACCACTGAGGTCTAATATATGGGCCATTACACTAGGTGGTATAGCTATTGAGGTCTAAGATGTGGGCCATTGCACTAGGTAGCTGCAGCTACTGAGGTCCCAAATGTGGGCCACTACACAGCCTGTATTCTCTTTTTATCTAGTGCCTTTTAGTGTCGTCTTTCTAGTATAGGCCTGAATATAGAAATTAATATAATGAATAATAACAATAATGGATTTATGACATTAAATATAGATAATAGTCTTTTGATGAAAACTAGAAAAATTAATTATTTGGCTTGTCATTGGTAATTAAATAATTAAACTATTAATTAAATTAATATTATTTTAATAAATTAACTCTGTGTGTCGCATAATGAATTCATAACATGTATGATGCATGAATGTATGCATGACATGCACTTATTGCATTAAATTCACCATTGAGTTTTATACTCAGTGTATCAGTGTTCTGATGCACAGGTCGTAGATAGTGTAATAGTCTAGCCTCAGCAATATTTTACAGTGTAGCAAATTAGAAATATTTGAGGGTATATTTTTTATACTTGATGGTTTGTAGTATGGCACTTATGTATAAATGGGATTGGGCTTAGCTAGAGTAAATACTAGGCATATAATGCATTTTAATTACTGAATGAACAACTGGATGTATGAAAACTTAATAGTATGATATAATTATCCGTGTTGTTTGGATATTATGGGCTTGATGCCCTACGTGCTGTGTTGTGATGGTATGTGATGCTGAGGGACCAAAAGGGTCTAGATGTTGGAGAATAAAATAGATATGTTTTTAGAAGTGTTTTTATATAGGTTTAAATTTGGGGTTTGTTACCTGGGTAGCCGTTATGCTACCTGAATTTCTAGAAATGGATTTATTATATGAAAAATGGATTTTAGTATCTGTCACAGTCGATATAAGATAGGGAAAGGATCAGAACAAGGAATTAAGTAATAACTGTCTAAAAAATAAATATGACTATAAGTGTTAAATGAATAAGGCTTAGAGAAATTTTAGGGTGGGTGACTAGTAGGAAATGGCACCGCCTATTAGGTTCCTTCAAGAATATGGTAGGGGTGTTATACTTTCACACTCTGAAAGTATCATAGTTATTGGGAATTAAGGAAAGTTGTGTTTGAACATGCACTTTCATAAAAGAATTTGACTACTTTGTTTGTGATTTAAGGTTACTCTTAAGATACATTGTTCTGCTAAATAAGGAGAAATTATCACAGATGAATGTTTCTTTTGTACATTTAAGAGGAATTATATATATAGATATGGATGGAATACATGTATATTATGTCGGGATATAGTATATGGTATGATGTAACTTGCACATAGGTGTTATATGCTAGGTAGTGGGTTATTCATGTTGTTAAGATGTGTATTGTTATTTATGTTATAAAATAAGTTATTCTTGTGAAATATATGTGTATAGAGGTACTTCATTGTAGTTTCACCTATATGTAGAGGAATGGTTAAAACATAATTATAATAGTCAATAGTTGGAGTAACCATATATTTTTAGGATTTAGTAATGAATAAAAAATATATTCAAGTATTGTGTAGGGTACATGTATTAGAAATCTATCTAAATTTAAGTTAATAAATATCCATACTTGTAAGTTTACTTAATTTGCTTATAAATGCTAGTTCCCTTATAAGTATCTTCTCACACTCAATAGAAAGGTAAGATCTTCTAGTATCTACATAAAGGTTATACTTGTATCAATATATGCATGTGATCTTAGTTGAGCTCCCTCTTGCATATTAGTTCAAGTTTTATGAGTTACCTATGCATGCATCAATAAGTTTGCAAAGTATACCTATGCCTAAGTGGTAGTAAATTTTTAAATAATATAGATTGACTAAACATCTTACCTGCATAACATGTCTTGTTTGCGCATCGATAAAATTTAGATCATGCATAGAAAGTCAATTATGTAATCCTAACTGTTATTGAAAGTTTTTAAACAAGTCCTTAAATGCATGGGTAGTACATTGTACATATAACTAAAATAATTAAAAATAAAATGTAATATTAAATGAATAAGAGCCTATGGTAAACTTTTACAGAATCTAGGTTAGGGTATCTTTAGCATGATAGAGAGGATTTTATGCAAATCTTCGATTAATGTGAGCTTGGCACTAGTGCTGTATGAGCTATTATGTGATTAATGGTGGCCAAGGCCACAGATTTTATTATAGCTTACAGTACAAAATATGACAAGAGAGTTTGGCCATCCCACCTTTATCATCGGTTTTAGCTTTATAGTTATGTACTCATTTACCCTTCCTCAGGGTCATTCTAGGAGTGTGCTACCAAAGGCTTTATAAACCTTGACCAGGCTTAGATCAAGTAGCTTTAACATGAGACATAAATAACTTGAGTGAAATCAAAAGGTATGTTATGACATTATATGCATATGATAGAAGAGGTGTATTTACTTGCAAGTAATTCTACAATGGAAGCTTGCGGTTAAACATATATACAACATGCGAAACATGTACTACAATATGAGTAAAACATTATAGTAGGTATGAGTAAGGAACCACCTGTATATAACTAGTACATGCTTAACTTAGATTATTTGGCACTATGTTAAAGACAATATACTTAAGTTAAACCAAAAATAATTGGAGCCTAACACATAATTTAGATTCATATCATGAGGCACTCTTATAGTGAATGTACGGTTGAGCATTTACTTTATTTAAGAGTTTATATGAGCATCCTGAATCATAAATATGATGGTTGAAATGCTAAATTTGTTGATCTTTGTAAGCAGTATATTGAAAAAGTTGTTACCTTATATGCAGGTTATGGAAAAATGCTAAGGATGGTTATCTAGGCAGTCTTATTTAGAAACTCTAGTACACCTTGACCTATTAGGAAATTGATAAATTTATTGTACTCAAAGTTACAAACTATACATGTAATATACAACAAAGTGGACTATTTCTTTATTTTGTAATTGTATATATATACATAGCATGACGAATAATGAGATAAAATGGTATGAAGCTTTTTAATGGGCTATAAAAGTGTGT
>CANXYI010924095.1:0-18643 GCA_948208565.1 Hura crepitans | reverse complement strand
GGAGTAGCGTTGACTTTGGGAGTTTTTGGGAGGTGGTAGATGACTTTGGCACATGTGGCACCCCCATATGTGCCAACCCTTTTATATCAGTGGGTGGATGGCTCGAATTGAGACACGTGGAGATCTAACAGTCCGTTTTCTTCAGATTCCTTTTAAAACTTCAAAAATTTATAAAAAATTCTCTAGACCTCCAAAAATACTCATTTTAATTTTAAAAATCCTTGATTAATGTCATTAAGGCCCTCGTAAAATTTGATGTCAAAATTCCACTGTCAACTTTAGGTCACTATTCACCCACTAGAATAAAATATTCAAAAAATATCAAATGAACTCAGAAAATTAAAGTTCTTTTACCATCATGTTAATTGGAATTTTTGTGGTTTAGGGTGTGGTATTTTTGAGTCTGTCCAGGCACATTAAGGGGCTATCTTGGCACAACCTCATTTTATCTCACTATTTACTAGTTCTTAACCCAAAATAATTTATTGGTTCTATTAAAATTTTAAATTCTTTCATTTTGTCCATTTTCTAGCCTGTCAAAGTTTTATGACCAATACTCCCTTTTCTAGCCTTATAAAGGTGCCCCGACCCATCGAGAACACTATTCACAAAACTTGGACTTACGAGTGTTACATTCAGACTATAAGACCCAAGGACATGAGGTAGAGGGTCATCTAACAAGTGAAACTTCTCCTGTAACCAAATCTTAAAAAAACATTATTTAGAATGAAAACCTGTGAAGGCTTCCTAAGTAAAAGCCAAGTGGGAATAGGGTGAAAACTTGTAAGGGTAATCTATCTTTAAAAAGTCTATTAGAAAGCAAAATCTAAATAATTTCCAAAGTAAAGGGCAGACTAGAGAATAAGGCAAAAACCCTTTAAGGGGCAGTCTATTCTAAAAAAAGAGCTAACTTGAAGTAGAATCGATCTCCCATGAAAGAAATTAGCTTCACCGAATTGCACTGTATCTAGACCCATAATAGTCTCAGTAAGTGTCATCGAAAAGGGGTTTGAGCCTTTGGTCAAGTTGTTTGTTATGTTGAACAGCTAATAATCCCCAAAATGGGCTTCAGACATCACCATTAGATATTTAAAGAAGAATAGAAATAGATACATGCTTGCAAGAAGGGATGGAATATTTATATAGCCCTTGACATAGGCTAGCAGAGCATTCAAAGAAACTAGTTCTCTTTGTAGGGCCCATCAAGTAATTAGAGAAAGAAGTATCCCAAGGGAGTTAATGACCTCATACGGGTAATGGGGAATATAGCTCAGGCAGTAAGGTGGTGTATTGTATGAATAGGGCACCCCTAGAATTGCAAAAATTTCTTCAAATAAGGGGAATAACTCTTGATGAGAAAATCGAAATACATGAAATTGCAAGTCCTAAAAGTAAGTAATAGCCTTCAATAAAGAAAAATCAAGCCAGACTCAATGAAGGAATTTCAAGGTAGAAAAAAGGGCTAGAATGGGAATTGCCTAAGTGGATGGGAGATCAAGGATTTTGTGTAGTTTTTAGAGGAATTCATCACCCATTAGAGCAAAGAAGAAGGAAAAACTCAAGTGGCATGAGGATCCATGCATGCATTCATGGAATTTATAGTCTCTAGACCTAAAACGGTCATTTTACAAAGCAAAACGGCCATTTTTCACTTATTGAAATGGTCGTTTTGTGCTTGTTGCAAACGACTATTTTAGGGCAAAATGCCCCATTTTGGCCAAAATAGCCATTTACAACAAGCGTAAAACGACCATTTCAATAAGGCTAAAACAGTCATTTCATCCAGTAACTATAAAAAATCATTTTTTTTAGTTTCTTTTCATTTTATCATTTCTTGCTTTGGCATTACAAAGAAAAAAGAAAAGAGAAAAGAAAGAAGAAAAAAATAGAAAAAGATGCATCCATGTGGACAACAAAATCAAGTTCACCGTCAACCTCTTCCAACACACGTCATAGCACCTGAATGGCTTAATGCTGAGGAAGTTGAGAGATTTTAATGCTTGGCTTTTGTCACCTTTATGAGGGGCCGGTATTTTTATACTAGCATGTTGTGTGACTTAGAAGCCTTATTTAGAGTCGACCAACTTCTAGCACAAGTGGGCTAGAGAGACTTCTATTTTTAGCACCATGCCATGTATCCCGAGGTAGTGCTTTAGTTCCTGAGGCATGCTACTGTACCATCCAACACACCCATCAGATGAGATAACTATTTAGTTTGAGGTCTTGGGTGTACGATATCAGCTCTCTATCCAATGCCTTTTTGAGATTCTTAGATTGCCCATTGATGGAATTATAGAGATACCTGAGAGTTTGGATGATCAATGGGCTACCATCGATCATAAGGGCACTTTCTATAGAGCTAGCCACCCAAAGACTTCTTCACTCTAGGACCTACTCCACCAATATTTGTACAGAGTATCTGCTCTCACCTATTTAGGCCATAGTGGCAGTGTTGGTCAGGTGAACCGAATCGAGCTATATGTTTTTTAGGCCATAAAGCATAACGTCTAGTTTAACCTAGTGTTATCCATTTTGGATCATCTTCATCGGGCTAGCAAATTTCCTGGTAAGAAGACTATGGTGGGTGGCATCATCACTATTATCCTCACTGGTGTGGGCATTGACATAAAGTAAATGGGAGCTCTTATTCCATAGCAATTTTGGGTAGACCGAGAGACATGCTTCAACAATAAGATTGTAGTGTATGATTGCACATGCCTAGCTGGATACAAATTTTATACACCTAAAGAGCTAGCAACAAAGGATAAAATATAGCCAGTAGGCATAAACCTAGCAAACGCATGATTTGACATAGATTTGGATTAGTTGCTTAGTGATAACTTAGGTCCTACTAGTCTACCACGGAGATGGCATCACCAGACTAATGATGTTGGATCATCCTTTTCAGCATATCCTCTCCCTTCTATTGAGGTTCTCTTGTAGGGTATGGAGGCTAGGCTTATGATTCAGCTCTAATCCATACACATAGATGTGAAAATGCAGATTAAAGGCACTCATTATGAGCTATTGTCTAGGATAGAGCAGATCGAGGCAAACATCTAGACACTGCAGACTCAAAGACACCCACCGGCTCCTTAGCTTTTTTTATCTATATTATTTGTGTACATATTAACCTAGGACACCAAAATTTGTACTTAAAGCTTTTATTTATAAAATTATCAGTTATTTTTTGTTAATTACGTTTATCTTAAAATGAAAAAGAAGTAATATAATAATAATAAGTTAATTAATCAAGCATAAAAGATATAAAAAAAGAGAAGGAAATAGAAGAAGAAAGAAACAAAAAAAAAATTTTGATTAAAACAAGATGCACTTATACACACAACATGTATCCATGCTGCAAATGAACTCTAATGACTAACACATTTTACCTCCTTTTTCTTCACAAAGGGTAAGCAAAATTTTCTATGCAACTTTATAAATGATGAGCCAACAACAATCCACCACCATTTGCCTAGTTAATGGTGACTCATTGTCAACTTTTTTTTCCAAGGTTAACTTTAGGTGCAATGTCTTCAACAATGCCTAAAGGATGATAATCTTAGGTGTAATGTCTATAGCACTACTTGAGTTCAGGTACAATGTCTCTAGCACTGCCCATGTTACATCAAACTTCAGGTGTAATATCTATTGCACTACCTAAAGGATAACAAATCTTGGGTGTAATGTCTTTGGCACTGCCTGAGTCTAGGTGCAATGTCTATAGCACTGCCTAGCATCACATTAAATCTCAAGTGCAATGTCTATAGCGTTGTCTGAGTCTGTGTACAATGTCTTCAGCACTGCCCAAGACACTTCAACTTTAGGTGCAATGTCTATAGCACTGCCTGAACGACATCAAATCTCAAGTTTAATGTCTTTACCACTGCCTAAGTCTAGGTGCAATGTCTCTAGCATTGTCTGTATCACATCAAATCTCAAGTACAATGTCTATAACACTACTTGAGTCTGGGTGCAATGTCTTCAACATTGCCTATCACATATCAACTTCAGGTGCAATGTCTATAGCACTACCTGAAAGAACATCGAATCTTAGGTGTAATGTCTCTAGCAGTGCCTGCATCACATCAAATCTTAAGTGCAATGTCTATAGCACTACCTGAGTTTGGGTGCAATATTTGTAGCACTACTTGAGTCAAACCAACAATGGCATCAGATCACACACAAAAAGGGTTACCCCATAAGGTACATATCTCTCTTTCTGAACTTTAGGTCACCTCACACGCTCTATAGTTGCTTCCCTAAAGTTGGGGGCAACTGCAGACACTGGGTTTTTCTAGGGCTTTCATGTGTCGAATTACCTAATGATGAAGAAAAGGACTAAGTTTTTAAGGAATAAGGATGTTAACATCTAGTCTAAAGATTTTAAAGTTTTCTTTAAAAATTAAAAATAAAATGTTTTTGCTTGGCCTAAAAATCTCGCGGTGCAACATGAATTGCGAGAAAAATAGGCATTTGTGGTAGGCTAAGGGCTCAAGGTGATAGGCTTAAGCTCGATGCCCAACACTAATGCCATGGGTAATGCAGGGGGTGAAACCCCCCATAATATAGAGTATTTGGAAAAGAAGATAATGTTTTAAAAATTAAGAAAATTACATTTTTTTACACATTTTTGCCCTTCAAGCAAAACGGTATTATTTTGCTCTAAAACAGTCATTTCATGACTTACTGAAATGGCTATTTTAGCCTTAAAATGGTCATTTCATACTTATCTAAAATGGCCATTTTGACTCAATGAAATGACATCATTTCACCAAAAAAAGGCATAATCTATACATGCCACCCCATGGGTAAAATGACCATTTTAATCCTCAAAATGGCCATTTTGATAAAAAAAAAAGGCCGTTTTAAGGCCAAAACCACCGTTTCACTCTGAAACGGCCATTTTGCATACCTTAAGATTTGTGTATAAAATGGGAAAATTTGTATAAATTTTATCTCTCTTCTCTCTCTTAGCTTTTTGGGCTCTCAAGAAAAATTCTAAAAAAAGCAAAAAAATTATTCTCTAAACACCATTTTTAGTAATTCAGAAGATTTTTCTCTATAGGTTCTAACTTTTTGAGATCTTTTCTTCCTGAACATAATTATACATGATGAGCCATTCGGTTCTTCTTTTTCTTCTCCTTCTCTTTTCAATTTTTCTTTTATCCACCAACCAGTTATATGCGGTAACTTATTAGATCTATAGATCTGTGGATTATTATTCTTGTTGTTATGATTTTTTTGTAGTGATCTATTTTTTATTTTATGTATCGTTTTTCTATTGGACCATTTATTTTTTATTCTAATGTTTTATTCTTGTTGTGATACGAGTTATTTGATGTTTTACAGTTGATTTAATCTTTCTACTTGTTCTATTTATCAAACATCCCTAGAATATTATAAAAGTATTTTTCTTAATTATAGGTTACTATTCAAAATTTGGGATAGTGCCAAGTATAGCCATTATGCTATCAAAATTTTGCCATAAGGATTCCTAATTTTTGAATATGTAACTCCGCTTTGAAAGTTTTTAGAAACCTTTATTTTATGTGTTTTTCATACTCGATAAAATGTCTTAAACAACATTGAAGTATAACCTGAGGTCAGATAACTTGTTATATGCACACGCCTCAGTCAGGTATGATGATCGAACTAGGTAAAGGGTGTCATATTTTATGGTATCAAAGCTCTAGTTTAGGCATTTCTAGGCAATATAAGAGTGTTATAGGAGTCAAATTTATACATAGTATAATTTAATGATACTAAGGTTTATCAATTATTCTTGTATCTATAGTTAAGAAGAGTACTTCACGAGAGGAGGAGGAAGGATAGGATTTTATGTCCATGGGACAAGAATCTGATAAAGTGGCATTTATGTATGGAAGTGTTGCTAGACAAGCATATTAGTAGCCCAGGGTCCACTAACCTTTGTATAAGAGATGCTGTAGCTATTGAGATAGGCTTTAATAGCTACTCCATCATCCGTACCATAGCAGCATGAACTTCCCTTAGCTCTCTAAAAGACTTACTTGGAGAGAGTCAAGAAAATGGGGGCTGAAGATTTCAAGGGGAAGGTGAGGTAGATCCTAAGATAATTGATTATTGGTTAGATAGCATAGAGAAAATAATAAAGCAAAAGCGTTATACACTTGCTGAGAAAGTGATTTATGCCACCTCCTTACTTCAAAAAAAAGCCTCAAAATAATGGGATGATTTGACATAATATAATTTAGAAGATGAGTTGACATGAGACTTTTTCCTAAAATTGTTTTATAAGAAGTACATATTTGAGGACTATCTAAATGATTGTAGGCAGTAGTTTATAGACCTTAAATAGGAGCAAAAGTCTATAGAGGAGTATAAGAAGGACTTCTCTATGCTTAGCCCCTATGCTCAAGACACTATCACTACAGAGGCTAATAAGTGCAAACAGTTCAAGAAAAGGCTACATGTAGAGATCAAGTCTCAAGTTGTTCTTATGAAGATAAGAAGCTTTAATTAGTTAGTGTTAGTATGTCATCCAATAGAGAAGATGTAAAAGGAGAAGTGAGAAAACTATTAGAAGAAGAGATTTTTTAGTCTTAGAGTATCCAGATTTGCACAGTAGTTAGGTAAGAGATTTTGAGGTAATCAGTATCGAGCACCACAACAATTACAAAAATAGGGTCTATTTTAGAAGACAACCTAGGGAAACCAGAACAAGGGTAAGACTAGTTAGTAGTCACAAGCAACTTGTACACCTAGTTTTATAGCTAAAGGCAGTTAGATTGCCATAAGAGACATAAGGGGGAATGTTGGTGGAATAAGTTAGGAACATGTTTTAAGTGTGGCTCACCGAATATTATCAAAGGACTGCCCTAAGAGAGTTAAGGGTAAACATGGATCTACACAAGTTTCTATCTAAGGACAAAAGGGAGACCAAAGAGATAAGCTAGATAGAGCTTAGAGGGATAGAGTAGAGTCTAGAGCTGAGTATAGAACTCTTACCTAATAGTATGTTATCAGGGCACGAGAGGAGGCTGACAAGCTAGACGTTATAGCTATTTAGCTTTGATTGACTCGAGGTCTACACTTTCATATGTTTGCACATCCTAAGCATAAGAACAAGGGTTAGAGTCAGAACTTATGAAACTAGAGATTTTTTTTAGCAATCCCTTAGGTCAACATGTTACTATAAACAAGGTTTACAAGAAGTTTTCATTGAGAGTACAAGGACACTAGTTATTGACTGATCTCATCGAGCTATTGTTTGATGAGTTTGACCTAATATTGGCCATGGATTGGCTATCTAAGTGTTAGGCAACAGTAGATTGCAAGTTAAAAAGGTTAACACTTATAGCTAAAGATGGGGCTGAGATTACAGTATTGGGTAAGAGGATAAACTTTCTATCTAATGTTATCTCAGTAGTCATAGCTAGATGAATAGTGAGAAAGAGCTATCAAACCTATCTTGCACATGTGTTTGACATAAGGAAAGAGAGTCCAGATGTAAGTAGTATGCCCGTAGTATCCAACTGCATGTATGTTTTTTCCAAAAGAGTTGTTTAGTTTACCTCCAAAACAAGAACTCAAGTTCAGCATTAAAGTATTACCTGGCTCTACTCTGATATCAATAACTCTTTATAGAATGGCTCTAGTAGAGCTGAAGGAGTTGAATATTCAGCTTTAAGAGTTGTTAGATAAGGGTTTCATTAGGTTTGGTCTTTCACCTTAGGGAGCACTAGTGCTATTTGTAAAGAAGAAGGATGGTACTCTTCGATTGTGTGTAGATTATCACCAGCTAAATAAATTGACCATCAGGAACAAATATCCATTACAATGGATTGATGACCTTTTTTATTAGCTTAAGGGTGCAGAAGTGTTTTCCAAGATTGACCTAAGATTTGGCTACTATTAATTGAGAGTGAAAGAGTCTGATGTGGCAAAGACAACATTCAAAATGAGATATGGCCACTATGAGTTTTTGGTAATGCCATTTGGGCTTACCAATGCTCCAGTAGCTTTTATGGATCTTATGAACAAAATTTTTAGATAATACTTAGATCAATTTGTTGTTGCTTTCATTGATGACATTTTGTTGTATTTTAAGAGCAGAGAAGAGTATAAACATTATCTAAAGATAATTTTACAAGTTTTAAGGGAAGAAAAGCTTATGCCAAACTAAACAAGTGTGAGTTTTAGCTCAATGAGGTGTCTTTTCTAGGGCACATTGCTTCTAGAAAAGATATTCAAGTTGATCTTAGTAAGTTAGAAGCTGTGGCACCTAGGAACACCATAGAGATCAGGAGTTTCCTTAGATATGTTGGTTACTACAGATTGTTTTTCAAGGGTTTTTCTTTGATAATAGCACCTATAACTCATTTGTTAAGGAAAGATGTCTAGTATGTTTAGGATGACATATGTCAAGAGAGCCTTGGCAAGCTTAAGACAATATTGACAAAAGCTCTAATTTAGTTCAACTGCTTTCTAGAAAGGACTTCACCATTTATAGTGACACTTCACATAATGGGTTAGGTGTGTTCTAATGAAAAAGGCAAGGTGGTTGCCTATGCTTTTAAACAGTTGAAGCCACATGAGAAGAACTACCCTACTCATGATCTAGGGTTAGCAGTAATAGTATTTACATTAAAGATATAGAGACATTATCTCTATGGTGAGAAGTTTTACATATACACAGATCACAAGATTTTGAAGTATCTTCTAACAAAAAAGGAGTTGAACTTGGGATAAAGGTGATGGATGAAGCTATTTAAAGATTATGATTGTATGATTGATTATCACCCTAGAAAAGCCAATGTAGTGGTTAATGCTTTAAGTAGAAAATTCATGGCAACCATGAAAGCCATGAATGTCTAGATTCAACTTATGTCTAATAATGCTTTTATTGGTAGAGATGAAAGTCAAGCCAAGTCATTTGTAGTAAGTTAAAGATGGTTAGAAGGATAATCAAAGGTTGATGAGTGTGATAAGTGTTATCCAAAAAGGGAAGCCCATTGAGTATGAAATGAAGAATGATGGTTGGTTGTATTACCACAATAAAATTTATGTTCAGATATTGAGGAGATGAAGAAGTAGATTTTTAATGAGGCACAAAATGCTCCTTATACTATACATCCTGGTAGCACAAATATGTATCAGAATTTGAAGTTGTCATATTGGTGGCCTAGTATAAAGAGAGATGTATCATAATACATCACTAGATGCCTCACTTGTCAATAGGTGAAGGTAAAACATCAAGTTCCTTCTAGTTTGCTACATCCTATAGCACTTCCATAATGGAAATGGGATAGAGTCACCATAGACTGTGTAGTTGGGTTGCCTATGATAAGAAACAAGCATGATTCAATATGGGTTATGGTAGATCATCTTACCAAGATAGCTCATTTTATACCAAAGGGAATGGAATATCCCATAGAAAAGTTTATAGAATTATTTATAGATGAGATAGTTAGGTTACATAGAGTGTCATTGGTAATCATATCAGATCGGGACCTATGGTTTACATTAAGGTTTTGGAAGAAACTTCACAATGCCTTAGGTACTCAATTAAGTTTTAGCACGACATTTCATTAGCAGACTGACAGACAATCAGAAAGAGTCATTCAGGTAATCTTGTGATACTTGAGTGATTAATGTTAAGATAGAAATATGATGTTATACTTATGATGAGGCATCTTTAACAGGTGCTTGAAGACATGTTGAGATGTTGTACCATTGAGTTTAAAGGTAGTTGGGATCACTATCTATCATTAGCAGAGTTTGCCTACAACAATAGTCATCAAGCAAGTCTAGGAAGGGCTTCTTATGAGGTGTTGTATAAAAAATAGTGTAGAACACTAGTATACTAGAATGAGGTTAAAAAAACTAAACTTATGGGACCAAATTTAATTAAAGATGCTGAGGAGAAAGTAAAGATCATCAGGGATAGATTAAAGGCAACTTTAGGGAGACAAAAGTCCTATGTTGATGTCAAGAGGAAAAATATGGAGTTTGAAGTAAGGGATAAGGTATTTCTCAAGTTTTCACCTTGGAAAAAGGTGTTATGTTTTGGCAAGAAAAGAAAGCTAAGTTCGAGATTTATTGGACCATACAAAGTAACAGAACATATGGGGCCAGTAGCTTATAGACTAACACTAAAACCAAAACTCTAGTAGATTCATGATATCTTCCATGTTTCCATGCATAGATGATACAAATTAGACCCAACACATGTCCTAGATTGGATCTATCATATGAAAAAAAAAACCTATTATAACTATGGCTAGAGAGGCCAAAGAGTTAAGAAATAAGATAGTATTACTGGTTAAGGTTAATTAGAAGCATTATGGAATTGAAGAAGCAACATGGGACTCAAAAGCTCAAATACAAGAGCAATGCTCTCATATTTTTGAATTAGTTCATGTCAAAGAAGACATTTATTTTAAGAGGGGATGTAATGTAATGACCTAAAAATCTCGACTTTTATGAATAATACTTTTTCAGGACGAATAGTATTCCTAAAACCTAGATGCATTAAAGCTACTGGATAAATGTATTAGTCATAAAATAATTTTGGACAAAGTTTGAAATTAATCAAGAGTTATTTGATTAGTTAAAAATGCTAAGAAAGTTTTTACGATAGTGTCTTTTGAATAGTGACAGATAAAGCTGAACCATAAATTATTTTCAAAGTTGCTCAGAAAATTTCAAAACATATACGACCTAATACTCAAAAATTCTAACCAATATAATGCCACTAGAATCAAAATTTTTAGAGGTCAAAAAGTATTTTATTTGAATATTAGAACACATAAAAATTACATTATAATTCGATTTCTTTCATTTTTCGAGCTCCAATTTTTAGAGCAAGTGGAGCCATAATTAATTTAATTTTTAGTGATCAAATGATATAAAAAGGGGTCAAAATGGGGGAGAAAAAAATTTAAAGAATTCATTAAAAAGTAATTTTTCCAAATACCATATTTATGGTCAAAATTAAGTGATTTGGTCAAACCCATCAAACAAATCACTCACTCCCTCTGTCTTCCTCCATTGCCATCGGCCACTAAGGAGTATCTCCTCCATTTTTTAGCTTTTTCTCCTCTATTAAGCCACTAATTTTTACACTCCACTAAATATACACCCTCCTTATAGTCTCTAACCACAAAATTAAGTAAAATTATTAAAGGAACTCAAAGGAAATCACCTAAAAATAGGTTAGGTGAATTGTGCCACTTTTTTGTTCGGGTAAGAATTTCCAAACACTAATATTTTTCCCCTCTTAGCCCTCCAAACTTTATCAAAAAGTACAGAGCCTCAAGCTCAACTCAATCAGCATTCTCACATATAACATCATAAATTATCACACAATCCATGCAAAAATATAAAGCTTTTACAATATTACTATTTTAGTTACAAAACCAAACCCAAAGTTTACAGATTAGGCTTAATCCCTCTAGAATCACAAGGGCGACACTAATATTATTTACATCCATATCATTTTACAAAAAGAAACCAAAAATACCTAAGAAAGGTAATCTTCGCGTTCTCCTATGGGGTAGATCTTTGACTCTAATCTACATCTTTGTTACCTACACATCACAAATAGGCAATACGCTAAGCTTTCACTTAGTGGTGTAATCACTTTAATTAGGTATAGCAATTTAGGCATACAATTATACAATATATGCTAAGTGAGCCATTTCAAACCATACATATACACATATTATGATAATAATGTAATTATGCAATTTGAGCACATACTTGCCTTTAATAGCTCACTATCTATATTATATCCATAATCACAGTAGAATTATTCTTAACATAATTAAAAATCAACCGTTTCATATGAAATACTCATATATTGGTCATAAACATGCACATGCTTCCTTTTACATCATAATGAGCATAACAACATGCATTTTGATCCATTACCATACCTATGCATCATTATCGCATATCCGGGTTCTAAAACCCTCTATGCACCAACCAATTAATAAAATCAGTATAAAATTCCACATTATACCACATACATCATATTAATGGTTTACCCTAACATTATGCTAAAAACATCAATGTCACACATAATGCCTCATTTAATATGCACCTAACATTATTTTATACTTAATTATGCTAGAACCACAATTATCTTTATTATTATAATTATTTGTTTAATTTATGCCCACACTAAAGAGACAACTATCAAAGAATGGATAGCAGATAACGATGCACCTAAAGGCACTAACACCCAAGGGATGTAAACCAGTGTACCCGAAGGCACTAGTATCTGTAGATACAAACACATTATCCCATAGGCCTAGTATACTGTAGTGCAAAAATAGTGGCCTAAAAGCCTGGTACCCGTTGACACAAAAATATAAGTGACTCGTAAGCCTATTACCCAAAGGTAAACATTGCAGCTTCTAATCCTAGTTGACTGGTCAACCTATCCAAATTTTGTTGTCTAAACATATAAGCATTATTAAATTCATTAATTATCTCATTTTAACCATTTTAAAACACACAACGTAGTTTATGTCACCTCACACATAAATGCATCACAATGGCCATTTCGCATCTCAATAAGGCTTAAACGCTTATGCTAAGTAACATGTGTTAACTAAAACATAACATAGCCAAATTAGGCTTACATAAGCTCAAAAATACTGAGTGCCCATATTGCCTAAGTGTAAAAGCTAGAAAACTCATCCGGCATCATAATCATACATTTTACCATTACTTTCATCCTTAACATACATTATAATGTCTAATGCATCATGGTTGTGCATAACTATCAAATTCTGCAACACATGTCATTTTGTACACATTTTTTATATTTAGCAATATACATGTATTATATGCCTATATACACGTCAATAAACCATACGACATTCAAGTTGGCATTCGGATGCAACTACAAATACACATACCTTCTAATCATCACATGCACACATACGAAATGGCATTTAAGCAAAAAATATCACATTCAAGTTATTACTATACACAAGCATGCACACACACACATATGGCTCACATGCATGAAATTCGGCCTCCACATGCCCAAGGCCATTAAAACACACATACTTTCTCATTTACAATTTTAAATCACATTTAGATACTTAAAAACACGTCCATATACGTCAACTAGCATTTATGATTATATAATGGCAATATATGCCTAAAATTTACATAAAGCCATTCATTACTTAATTCCTCTATAAATATGCATCACACATTCATAACATGTTCTAGCCATCACATTACATATATGTAACATCAACCAATCATATTTTTATCAACCGTATCATTTATTAGGCATTTAATACAATTAATAGCATTTATTACTATTATGTAACTGTATGGCATATTGAAATTCATGCAATTTTAACTTAAGTTAAAGTGATTACACATACCAATACGGGTCATACGAGATGCCTGATGCTAGCTTAAGTCTTCTTCTTTCCTCAACAGGCTCAGGTCAACATTTTGGCTATGAACTCAAAAGGGTACAAAAATCAAAAATTAATATAAAATAATATAAAAGTCAAAAAAAATATTTCAAGCCTAGATATAAGCTCAATGACATCCAAGGAACCCATGAAAAATAAAATTTATGGAAAAAAAATACTCAAGTGTCGAGAGTTTACTATTCACCGTGAAAAACTTCTCGATTTTTCTCTCAAAATACTCCATTGTTCCCGATGATATTGGTGTTCATGGATTCATCTCAAGACACTTTTCGATTCCAGTATATTTTTTTTGGGATAGGCTTCTGTGTGGAAGAAGAAAAAACCAAGAGAGAGGGGGAGAAAGGTGTGCTAGCTTTTAAAGGAAGAGGAGGGAAAAAGAGAGGGTAGAAGGAAGGGAAAATGAGGGAAATTGAATTTCCTTCACTATTTATAGTTTTCAAAAAATCAATTTTCCTATCTTCCTTAAAAAAATTTTATACCCCATAGGATAGTGGGAATTTCCTCATTCTTATCCGTAAAATTAGATAAATTAGGATCTTAAATCTTCACAAAGTATTGAGCCTAACAAATGAACAGAACCCGAAAAAATTAATGCATTTTATTTCCCAAAAATTCAGTAAAAATACTTCCTAATCTCAAAAAATTTCAATTCCAAAACCAATGGACTATTCAGAATATTTCAGTATCAGGTCATAGCATTTTCAGATTATTTTGAGCAAATTTTAATTTATTTTTCTATTAAGCTTTGCCTATAATACTATTCATAGGACACTACCTTAAAATCTTATTTAGCATCATTAACCATCCAAACAACTTTAGATTGGCTTCAAACTTTGTCCAAAATTCTCTCATAATTAATACTCCCCATTGGTATGCTTAGTGTGACTCAAGTTTTGGGAAGCACTATTGACCTAGAGAAGTACTAGTCACTAGAGTCAGGATTTTCGAGTCGTTACATTTCTTCCCCTCTTAAAAAAAGATGTCATCCTCAACATACATAATCTAAAGAGATACAGATACTACTCTCTCATCTGGGCTTCACTCTCCCATGTCACTTTTTTAATGCCGTGATGTCACCATAACACTTTCACCAATAGCACTATCTTGTTTCATAGCTCCTTAACCTCTCTAACTAGGATACTAATAAGTTCTTCCTCATATGACAAGTCTAGTTGTATCTCCACTTCCTCAAGTATAAATACATGTGAAGGTTTCGATCTGCATCTTCTTAGCATCAGGACATGAAACACATCATGAATCTATTGTAACTCTGGAGTTTAAGCTAGTCTGTAGGCTAATGGACCCATATATTCTATAAGCTTGTATAGTCCAATGAACCTCAGACTCAACTTTCCTTTTGTTATCGAACCTCAACACCTTTTTCCATGGAGATACCTTGAGAAAGACTCTGTCACTAACTTTATACTCGATATCTCTTCTTTTTAAATCAGTATAAGATTTCTATCTATCAGAAGTAGCCTTTAACCTCTCTCTAATGATCTTCACCTTCTCTTTAGCATCTTTGACCAAATTCAGTCCTATAAGCTTATGCTTACTCAACTCGCTCTAACATAAAGGAGTCCTACATCATCTCCCATACAATGCCTCATACGGAGCCATATTAAGGCTTGCCTGGTAACTATTGTTGTAAGCAAATTCCACCAATGATAAATACTTATCCTAACTACCCTTAAGCTCTATGGCACATGCTCAAAGCATATCAACAAGTATTTGAATGATTCTCTCTGACTGACTATCTGTCTAAGAAAGAAAATCCATGTTAAAAATGAGCCTAATCCCCAAAGCATTATGAAGCTTCCTCTAAAATCTTGATGTAAAATAGGGATCTCTATCTAAAATGATAGAAGAATACACTCCATAAATCCTTACTTTCTCATCAATATATAGATTAGCTAGCTTCTCTATAAAGTAATCTTTTCTTACTGGAATAAAGTGAGCAGCCTTGGTTAATCTGTCAACCACCACTTAAATAAAATCATGTTTGTTCCTAGTCATTGATAGTCCAATCACAAAATCCATAGTGACTCAATCCCATTTCCATTCTGGAATTGCTATAGGATGTAAGAAACTAAAAGGAACTTGATGCTTAGCCTTCACTTATTGACAAGTGACACATCTAGTCACATAGTTAGCTATATCTCTTTTCATGCCTGGCCACCAATAAACCATTTTCAAATCTTGGTACATCTTAATACTACCAAGACACATAGCATATGGTGTGTTGTGAACTTCTTATAGGATATGCTGTCTTACATCTTCTTTATTTGGCACACAAAGACGTTCATGATAATACAAATATCTGTCTTCCTTAATCATAAACTCAGTAGACTTCCCCTCTTAGGTTATAATCATGATACTCTAAAGCCTATGATCATCTTTCTGTGATTCCTTTACCACCTATATCAAACATGGCTTGACTTGTAACTCGCTAATAAACCACTATCATCTTACAGCTTTAAACTGACATACATCACCTTCAAAGTTGACATGAACTTCCTACTCAAGGCATTCATAACCACATTAGCTTTCCTAGGATAGTAATCAATTAGGTAATCATAATCCTTGATCAATTCCATCCATCTTCTTTGCCTCAAGTTTAACTTCTTTTGTGTCGATAGATACTTCAGACTCTTATAATCAGTGAAGACATAGCACTTCTCCCTATAAAGATAATGCCTCCATATCTTTAAAGCAAACACAAAAGCTACACGCTCTTAATCATGTGTTCGAATAGTTTTTCTCATAAGTTTTTAGTTGTCATGAGGCACAAGTAACAACCTTGCCATCTTGCATGGGTACACATCCTAACCCATTTAGTGAGGCATCATTGTATATGGTGAACTCTTTTCCTGACATTGGTTGAACCAAAATTAAAGCCTTTATCAATAAACTCTTGAGTTTATCAAAATTCTCTTGACATTTCCTATCCCACTAAAACTTCATATCCTTCTTTAGAACATGTATCATAGGGCTTACTATCAAAGAAAACCCCTTAACAAACCTTTTATAATATCTAACAAAACCTAAAAAAACTCTTGATCTTAGACATATTCCTAGGCAGTTTCCACCCTATCACAGCTTGAATCTTGCTAAGATCAACCCTTATACCTTCTATTAATGCTATGTGCCCCAAAAACAATACTTCCTCTAGCCAAAACTCACACTTACTGAGCTTAGCATAGAGCTTCTCATCCCTCAAGATCTGTAAAAATGTTCATAGATGCTTCTCATGCTCTTCTCAGTTCTTGGAATACATAAGAATGTCATCTATGAAGACTACCACAAATTGATCTAGAAATGGCTTAAAGATCCAATTCATAAGATCAATGAATGCTACCAGTGCATTAGTTAACTTGAAAGGCATCAACAAGAACACATAGTGACCATATCTAGTCTTGAAAGCCATCTTGTTTATGTCTGCCTCTTTCATTCTCAATTGATAATACCTAGATCTAAGATCAATCTTAAAGAAAACACCTACCCCTCTAAACTGATTAAAAAGATCATCAATCCATGGTGCTCCCCATAGTGAAACACTCGATCTAACGAACCCTTTGTCAAGAAGCCCTTGTGATCGTATCTTTAACTCCTTCAGCTCTATAGAAGGTATCCTGTGTGGAGCTATGAAAACTGGCACTGTGCCTGGCATTACCTAAATACCAAACTCTAACTCATGTTTTAGTGGCAAACTAAGTAACTCATCTAAGAAGACATCCTTAAACTCGAGCACAATAGGAATCTAACTTGCTCTAATACTTCCTTTCCGGTGTCAACCATATATGTAAGGTAGGCTTGACAACCCTTTTGCATCATCCTTGTAATGCCTATGATTTGAGGCTCTGTGAATAGTGCCACAGGGTTTGAAAAGTGTGTTGGGGTTATCAAGTCACTTACATATAGACCGAGGTAGTGGCATTGGTTAGGAAACTTTGAGGGTTTTAAGTTGATGAAAAAGTGGAAATTTAAAATTTTAGTATAACTAATAATTCATTCTAAGCAGTACGAAATTCATCTATGCAATAAAAATTTTTTGGGTCGAGATTGACCCGAGATATGCCCAGACAGATCCAAAAATATTAAACCCTAAAACTCAAAAATTCCACTGAGTCCATTGGTGAAAGAATTTTTAAAATTAGAGGCCATTTGCAAATTCTTAAAATTTTTTAGGTTGGCATGCAAATTGAGGCAGTTTGAAAACTATCTTATTAATGGAATTTGACCACAAAAATTTATGAGCAGATAGAGGGGATTAAAATAGAAATTTTAAAATAAACTGCATAATTTTTTGAGGTCCTATTGAATTACTGTGAATTTTTGAAGTTTGCCAAAAAATCGGGATGGTTTGGGATTATCGAGACCACCTTTGACATGTCAAAGTAGGCCCCACTTCATGGCAAGTGGCTATGCAAGGTTACCAAGTGGCAAATATCCCCTGACAAGTGGATTTCCACTTGGATGAAAATTTTTCCTTCCTCCCTTTTCTTCTTGTTGTTGCCGACACTAGGTAGAGGAGAGAATAGCCATAACTTCTTCCTCCGACCACCAAATTGAGTGATTCTAGTTCCTAAAATTTCACCTATGTGTTACAAACCATAGGGAATAAGAATCAAGTAGAAAGGAGTTTTTTTTTGGAGATAAAAATCATACAAGATGATTAGTTCATAGCAGTCTAGAATAGTGACCTTAAAGTGAGTTTTAGGTGATTTTTCTATTTCCCTTGGGATATTTAGCTGCCATTTGATGCTAGGACATGCTTAAGACTTGTGTGATTGTGTGCATGAGGTGTTGGTGACCATTAGAAGGCAACTTGAAGCCCACAAAGGGAGGAGAAGCTTATCATGGTGGCTAGATAGCTTAGGGGTACTTGAAGATTTCAAAGATTTCTTTCATAAGTAAGTGAACTTTAAGCATTTTCTTTATGTATTAGGGTGCCTAGGCTGATGAATCTTGAATTAAGATGGCTAGAATGTTGAAATTAAGGTTGATTTCCTCCTTGGTAGTGTTGGTTAAATTGAGAATTATGTTTCAAAGTGTTTGCAAAGCTAGCCTCACATGCTTGCTGAATTTGATTCTTATGGTTATTTGGATGGGATGTTTGCTACTTAGGATGTAATTTTAGAATTTATTGGCATGCTAGGATGGAAACTATGGCAATTATGAGTGGAAATCAC
>CANXYI010923987.1:0-11154 GCA_948208565.1 Hura crepitans | reverse complement strand
TTTTCCCAATAAACAGGGAGTGCTTCCTACACTCTGGCGCACAATCCACGAACCCTGCATGATTCCAGGAAAATAGCAACTTGGTAACTGAGGCAATATCCTTGAATCAAATCCAAAAAGATTTCAAAACTTTCCCTGTATGAAGTATGTACACAAAGTATGTGAATGCGTAGGAGAATCGTGGATTGGCTCTTAAAAGGTCATCATATTAACTCTACCATATAAAATTCATTAGCCCCTTTAAAAATCCTGACATAAGCATCTTTCAAACATAAGTGGAGCAATAATTAATACCTTGGGAACTGAGGGAATAAGCTTAAGCCTGCTATTTCGGAATTCATCGTCACCATCAACAAATCGTTGCAAGAGAGATCCAGGTATTATTTCTTTTGTTACAAAGTAAAATACCATACTGTAATGTGTTGAACCAGGAACCTGTGAGAAGTAAAAAATTTATATCAGATCAACCTTCAAATTCGATACAATTCCATGCTTTTTGATATCTAAAACCAAACTTACTTGTAAATTAAAGACAATGGAAAAAAGCCCTTTCTCTGAAGCAACCTACAGACATTTATAAACACAAGGCTCATAGAGATTCACAAAATTATTGAATAAAAAAAAAAAAAAAGGTTAGCAATCACGAAAAGAAAAACAAAATGACATCCTTGTCAGGGTCTTATTAAAAATTATAGTTTAAAATTAGAAGAGTTCTTAACCAGCCATAAACTATGATGTCTAGTGTAATCACACCACAAGCTATCCAATAAGAAGCCCATAAGCGCAGAGAATCTATCTTACTAAATAATCATAAAGATAACCACCGTGGTTAAAATAAAATAAAATTAAATTTAGGATCTTGCAGTGTAGGGATGAGAACATTAAAAGGAATAGGACTTTAATATGTACAATCAAGCAGATATGAGCAAAAAAAATAACTGCAAATTCATGGACTCCACCATAAACAGAAGGCTGTTTTAGAAATGAGAATTAGATATTTTTAATATATAACAGTTTGAAAGAAGCAAACTTGACCTAACACGAGATAAACTAATTTTTTTTCAAAAAAAAATATTGATGGTTACAAGAACGACAGGAAATATATTAATTTTCTTACTTGCGCTGCACAACCTTGACGCCTGACAACATGATCCATTCTTTTTGTGTCTTTGAACCAATCAACAGCAACAAGATCCATTAAATGCTTTCCAGCAGGGATCTTCAGGTGCATATTACATGGAGCGCGACAAAAGGAAGTTAAACAGTGTTGAAGTTTAAATTTGTATGCACTTAAAAGAAACAGAAAGAAAACAATTAGATAACCTTTGATTTGTCAAAACAAAAATTATGGCTACGAACACGGAAGTTGTTCCCATCAGAAATTTGCCAGCAGTCACGAGCTTTTTTACGGTCATCATGGCGTAAATTACCCGAAAAACAGGACAATTCAATTTGTTCCTCTGGTTCTTCCAAAACTGCATGCAAAAATATTGAATATGCACGGCATGCAGTTCCATAAAGCTAGGAACATATCTGCATATGGGAGAAAAATCTACCTGTTTTCTTCACATCATTCTCATGCTTAGTTTGATATGCCTGAAAAATCAAAGTTAAAAACTCATGAGGAACAAAGGCATGGGACAAATGTTCATAATATCTATTAAGATGTGCAAAGGCATGCTTAATCAAACCTCTTGTTCTTCCTCAGCTATTTGAAATTCTTCATCCTCTTCAGAGTCTTCATCCATGATGGAGTGTCTGCTGACAGCATTTTGATCAATGGGAGCAGGATGAACAGATGAACCTTGCAGGTTATGACTTCTTTTTGAAGAAACAGATGCGGAGGCCATATTGACCATAACTGGAATTCTAGGGGGAGCACCTCTTTCATCTGTTTGGGCAAACCATTCACGCAGTCCTGTCATAAAAAAGAGCAGAAAGATTACATAGACAAGAAACAGAATGAATTTATGCAACCAAGTGTTTACATATTTATAGTGGCATCATTACAAGTTCTTTTATTTTGAGAAGAATAGGAAAAGATTGCTAGAAGACCGCCCTAAGCTAACTACCTTTCTGACATCAACTATATTCATTTTTCTTCTGGATTTGAATGCTACTGAACTAAGGTCGAAACAAGCACATATTATGAATCAGTGATTCCAAAAACAAGTTGATAAACAATACAAATACTCAAAGAAATAAATGAAAATATTCTCCAACTATTATCCCCATTGCCTGACCCTCCCTCTAAGAGGATTTTTGATAGCAGAGAAAACAAATGATTCATTAATACATTTGAGTAATTAAACACTTTACTCATAATTATAAGCATAAAACAAAGAGCAAAGAGAAATACTAGCTACAAAAGCAACAGAGAAGCAGTCAAGATTAAGCATCTTGCTGAATTTTTCAGCTAAAGCTGCAAAAGTATGAAAGCATTTTTCTTCATTATAATTTATATTGCCTGTCCAAATCATTTCTTTTAACAATGTAAAATCAGAACAAATAGAACAAGTTTTTTACAAAACAAGACATCAGAAAGAGCTCTAATGGCATTTTAACCACAGCAAAGCTTGCCATGCAACATTTTCATATTGTTGAGTAGAAGTGATGCGAGCCCTTAAAAGTTATCCACATCAAAGTAATTCTTCAATACAACAAGTAAAAAGCTACTGAATGCTGAAAAATGCAGAAAATAACTGGGACAATAAAGCCAATACACACTCCTAAATCTCCTAACAAAAAGGAATGAGGGAAAGTAAAATGAGCATGAAAAGTAATAGCTTATCTCTTGAAACAATAGTGACATCAATTCCAAACATAATTCCTAGATTTTAGTGAACGTAAAACAGATCTTACCAGCAACACTATTTAACATCTGAAGAAGACAATGTTGCTGAAATGATGAAATATAACCCACACCCCATCCTTTTAGATCAATCTGCATAAGATGTTGCACCTGTGTTCGAGGTCTCCCATTCCGGGATTTTAGAGGGGAAATGTTGAATCCTCCACCTTAAGAAATCCACAAAGTGCAGAAAGTGAATCTCTATTGCTCACCTATTTTTTCTACAGATAAACCAATAGAACCAATATGAAGCTTACTCTCAACATGAGCTCGCACACAACCAGGTTGCGGACCACAATTCTCATGCTCCCTAGAGCGGAATAACACAACTGCACAATAACATGAATATTTCTAAGTTCGTAACAAGAGAAATATCAAAATGAGATGCATTTGAAAAGCAATTTACCATAGCTGCCATCATCATTTCTCCGCCAATAGCGCACATAGCAAAGGTCCCGGGGCCACACAAACCTGCAACCCAATGTGCGGGTGATGTTAATACAGCATGAACATCAACAAAGATAACGACAGTAAAAGAGTAAATATGTGGGAAGCTATGATTTGTGCAAAGTCAAAAGGAGCCAAAATTTGAATATTAATCATTTAGAAAAAAGGACAGCGCATAGAGTGCATCAAGATTAATTAGAATAGACATGCAGAATTGAAGGTAGAGATTGGAGAGGTATAAGATAAATCTAAACTATCTGCCCGGCAACTATATTTTTAAAGAACTTTCATGACCAAAATGATACCAGAAACATTTAAATATCAGCAGCAATGATTTCATCCAAATAAAATTTATGCAGAAGTGCTTCATTTAGGAAAGATTACGTTGGAAACCAGTCGAGCTGAAGTCTATGATAGAGTATTGCAGTATGGCCATCTACCTCTTCAACTAAACTACCATAATGGAAACTGCAATCCCACCTGCACAAGAAATGCATATAACACAACAAGAAATTAAATGCATGCATCAAGGACAAGTTTTAACAAAATTACAGATAGAAAATAATAATTTTTCCTCAAGAATATACTGCAGAATCATCCCCAATTAAATCTTCCAAATCATGTATTCAGACATTTCCAGTAAATGCACGTTAGATATTCAAAACCTCAGTACACATGATGCTTATGCGTCCACAATGCTGAAATATAAGTGCACACGAAGAAGACTATCTATCTCTTGCTATGCCTAAAATACATATCATGCACAACAATTATCTGTTTGACATACAATTTACTTAGGAGGAACAGCAACACTGATGGTATCAATAAAGCAAAAGAGAAAAGACTGGAAGAAATAAAAAGGGGAAACAACACCTCCACCAAAAAAGCTAATAAAAAAAATTAAGATCCTAGTAAGAATATACGCGTGTGTGTATTTCCAATAATGCATAATTCTATAGCATAGCAAACCCAATGGAATATTATGAGGATAGAATAATACCACTGGACATTGGCAGCCAATAAGCCAAGAAAGAGGCATCAGAATAAAGCAATAAACAAGTTAATTAAAGTATGATCATTGTTTCAGGTTGGACTCTGCCCAGTTGACTTCCTAAGACTAGGTATATTGAAAAAGAAGAGATTTCAATAATTGGATTGTTGCTTGCACATTCATCCCTACAAAGAAAACTATAGCCCATAATTATATTTAGCCTTTTGATAGATCATGCTTATAAAGCATTAACACAAGTCAAGAGAAAGGACAAGGAGAAACAACTTCCCTACTATGAAATTTGAAATAATTAGAATTAAAAAAAGAAAAAAGAAAACAAAACCTAAGAAGGGAAATTGCATCCCTGTAACATGGCTTTTTACTAAATTCGAAGCCATTTGACTTCTACTTTTTGCATTTCACCTCTGTATAAGCTACTTTATTCAAATCCCAAGACCATACGTCCTAAGAATATGTTAAAGCTGTAATGGTGCCAAAAATGGCTGTAATTAATAATTACATTTTTAGTAGTTATTTTATTTAATTAGGAAGTTTTATTTTATTTAGGAGTTATTTCATATGGTAGGACTTTTTAGTGTTTATTTTCCTATTTTGACAATTCCTAATTAGAAAGGAATTCATAGTTTCCTAGTTAGAAAAGAATTCCTATTTTACTAAGTTTGTAAACTCTATTTAAAGATGCTGAATTTAATCAATAATATAAGCAGAAAATTAAACAGAAAATATAAGAGACCGGATTCTCTCTCTAATAAGTCCTAAGGTATGCAACTCCCTTTGACAAGTTCAAAGGTACAAGCTCCCTTTGACGAGCTTAATTTATCGCCCGGTGTTCCGACCCATAGTATGGGACCACAACAGAATATCAAGGTAACGCAATTATAGTCCTATGACCACCTATAGAGAAATCATTAAGATGCAGGCGAAATACTCCCAGATACATAAAAGCCACCATGCAAATCATTTTGAGGGATATGAAAATATTTTTTATAACAACCATACTATAATTTTCAGTTGAAAAGAAAACACCTACTCAAACCGTGTTCCATCCATGCTCATTACAAGTTCAAATATTTCTTCACAGGTGGCCTCAACAACACCAACTGCCTTCATTGCTCTGCTACAGCTCCTTGGCTGCAGTAGCAAGAGAATGAATAATAGAACAATTGGGTACATCTAGTGCCTAGCAAAATCAACTTGTGCAAATGAAGTAAAAGTTTCAAAAAGTTCGTTACAAGGTAATCAACTTCAACAAGCTCTTCAAAAATGCGCAGTCCTGCCATTTACAGACAGAAGAAAACCAGAAAATAGTTTACAGTCAATGTGATTTGTACATTCCACTATCACGTAAACATTAGTTACCATCCACATTACAATTTCTTAGTTTCATCCTTGTACATCATCTGTGTAGTGCATTATTAAGCATCACAAAAGTTATAAAAAATACATTACCATTCTGGCACTGAAGCAGACGCCAATGCTTTCTAGAAAATGCTTGACTATCGGCATTCTGGTTTGACAATTCAGAATCAACTTCACGTGTCCAGTCCAACACTGATTCGGGAGGACCTGCAAATTAAGAAGAGAATAAGAACTGAAATCAAATAGCATGAAGCTAAATTTTTGTCCACAAAATAATTTCAGTAAGAACCATTTCCAATGGTTGTTCTCCGCAATAAATTTGAACGGGCATCATCTTCATCCTCCTGTGCACTGAATCTGCAAAATGATAACAAATTAGCAGAGTTCACATGGGAAATTCATCAAAGGCTTCCCCCATGAAAGGGAGTTAGCTCCAACAGAAACTCAACTGATTGATGAAAGCAATTTATAATTCCCTGACCAATACTAATGTCCACCCTTAAGCACATGAAAACTTCAAAATTGAAAAGGATAGAAAAAAACAATACAGTACGTATTTGAAAATTGAAGCTTTCCAAAGAAACAGAATGTAGTAGAACAGACACTCACTGACTTTCACGGTCTGATGATGAAGCAGTCCTCCCATTATCCATCCCAGATTTGTATTCAAACGAGATATATTTAATACCATTTACAGCTTGAGACTCCTGATGCAGCAAACATTACCACACAAACAAAACTTATATGCATTACACCACACAATATAAATCCATTTAGCCACCTATATGTGGAAGAATATAAACAACCTTAAAGAAAGCAAGTGTATCAAGCATTCATTCTCTTATTTTCATTTTTTTCCTCCTAATTCTTTGGACAGAAGTGGCTGATAAAAAGGAAATGGTAGATTAACAGAAAACAGTAAAGCATTAACAACTTTCATCACAAATCCTAAAAACTGAAGAGAGTGAACCATTGATGCAAATGATACGACTTGGGAGCAACAACTTCAAAAGGACACATATCTCACACTACTTTTAACTAAAAACAAGCAAAAGGTAAGGGGGAAAAATGAAACATGCCATGCTACATTCTAAAGAAAACAGACCTGATCGATAACAAGCTCAATTTTGTCCTTCCAAACCAGTGCCTCCTGTATGTTAAATGCTGCCATCTGGATTAAGAAACCATACCAAAAATATATCACCAAAAGTGAAAAATGAAGATGCCACAAATGTAACTGACCAATAAAGTACAAGAAACAAGCCCATTATGATAAAACAAAGATTTTATTTCTGCTGTGCCAGCATTACTAAGGAATATAAAACAACGACGATAAAACAAAACCTAGTGAAAATGCCATTGATAATCTGAAAGAACAACACTCAGAAAAATGAGAAAATTCAAAGGTAACAGATACCACGTCTTTAATAAAAATTCTCTAAGAAAAGTACTTTTACAAAGCTGTGAAGAGCAGGGAAGGAAAAAGAAGAAGAAAGTAGGAAAAGGAGGGGGGGAGAGAGAGAGTTCATTCACCATCCTACCAAAAAGAAAAAAAGGTACACTACTCACTGTTATCCTGTGATATTTTTCTTTCTTGTTGTACACAGACAAAACATACACCATCTGCAATATAATCAAATTAGGAAAAAAGAGAGACATCAGTATGATGTTTGATGTCCCAGTTAATCATGAACGTAAATATACATTAATGTGAATAAACATTGACAGAAGAGGCAAATGCCACAGCATGAAAAACATCAAACTGCTAATGCTGGAAGGAATGAAGATGAACACGAAAATCAGTAATCTTTTAACATGCATTTTCGGATGAAACTTCCAGTTACAGAATTTTGATGTTTACCATCAGGCAACGGTATCCTATACATCACCCAATTTGACCCAAAGCAGGCAACAGGATCACCATAAAACACAAGCAAACCTCCCTAAAGAGAATTCCTATTGCATATGCCTCATACAATAAATTATGGATTCTTGTGTGCAAGTATAGTTTTGTGCTCGTATAATTTGCCAATGGGAGAAAGATTCCAAGAAGGGAAGGGCAGAATGAAGATTTAAAGGAAAATAGATAAGGGGTAAACATTCAATGCAGGGTAAATTAAATCATAGGAACCCATATCATGGGTGGGTAATAAATCATAATGTTTACTCCGACAACATTACTTAGATGAACTCCAATTCAGGGACCATAAATTTCTCTAGAGATCTTAAAATTTTAGCTTGTCAAGCAAATTCTCAGGGACTCTCACCTAGACTAAAACTTTAGGTACAATCAAATAAAGCTGTTAGAAGCAGAGTGTTTGGACAGATTGTATTAAAGAAAGCAGCCTCCTTGGTCATCCAGTAGGTAGGCTTGGAAGTGAGTTTATGGTGACAAAGTATACAAAGAAAGCAATGGGCTAAGATCGCCCATTCACCTAGCTGCTACTAAGATCTTGAAACAGTTACTTCCACATTTCACTATACATCACTATGTTGAGAAAGAAGTAGCTATCGTTAAGAACAAACAAAACGCTATGCTTGGAGAATGTTCAGCCATTTCCAAGGGTAAGGTTGGTGATATTTAAACTCAAGTTAACATTTAAGTACTCGTATATGAAACACATATCAATCCCCACCTCCAAGTTATGATAGATACGCATCAATACCTTGCATCTAATATTGAGATTCCCATTTTATGATCCAATAATATCAAACAAATCTGCCTTCAAAATACTTCTTATCAAATTAAGAAACAACTGCAAAATAAAAATGAGATAGGTGCATCACATAATATATTCCTAGATCTAGATATTATGAGATAGGTGCATCACATAATATATTCCTAGATCTAGATATTAGGTTATAGCATCTCTCTTTTTTCATAACCAATTTTACTTGTCAATGTTGATGTGGATGAGAAATAAAATCCACAACAAAGAGAAGCAGCTGAAAAATGAGACTGCCTTATACTCCCTCCATCCCACAATTATAGTCCTGATTTCCATTTTGGTTTGTCCCACAATATAGCCTTGTTACCTTTTTCTTAGATTAACTTTTGTTAGTTGGCAATTTAACTTGTTAGTTGTCAAACTTTTCCTATTTAATCTGCTTTATAATCAACATTTATGAATTATAATTTCTTAATTTACCACTATCGCCCAATTAACATGAAGATATATTACAAAAATTGCACAATTTCAACCATATTAACCAATTTTTCTTAATATGTGTTAAAAAGTAAACAAGCCTATATTTGTCAATCTAACAAGCATAAATTATAATCTATCATGATGGGCAAAGAGAACTGTTAAACTTGACCTTTTGTTTGTTCCAACCAAATTTCCTACGAAGTCCACTCAAAAGAGATTGATCCTCCAGATTTTCCCCTGCTATACTTTCTAAGAGTGAAACAGACACAAGGTCTCATAAAACTCTCAAACAGCAAGGTCGTCGTCTTTCCACAAAAAAAACTGGGTAAAACACTGTTTATTAATAAATTAAAGATGTGAACTATGTAGGTTGTCACTGCAGGAAACTCCCATAAGTATTTAAAACGAATTGTATAATTGTAAGTTTCAAGCACAGATTAAAACTTCATGTACTTTGAAGTATTTCGCACTCGCTGACAATAAAACTTGAAATAAACATCACCTCTATTTCACATGCTTCAAACAAATAAACAAAAAGAGAACTCACATGTCCATGGTGAGTCTTCAAGCCTCTGTCCTCTACTCTACAATTGCCATCAATCACCATTGTCTTAATTGGAACCTAATACACAATGACAAACACTGTCACCGCCAACAATTCTAGTAAAAATGCAATCTAAACCTGTACAACAAAGAAACATAGAACACCAATAGATAATTCACACAATTACCCGATTATCTTGCGGTTTCCTCTTGTAATAAGCCAGAAGCCTGGTTTCAAGTACGAAATACCTCATGTGAATAAACGATCGCCCGATCTTTCTCCGCCCATACCTCACCATCCACCCTTCATATATGACCTTCGACATTTTCGCCTCCTTCCACCGGAAACTACGCTACGAAACTGAATTTTACAAAAAGAAAAAAAATATCTCGCAGAAGCGGAAGCTCAGATGAGGAAATCTTTGCTTCCTGCGAGATCAGAGTAAAACCTAAGTAACTTGATTGCTCATTGCTACAATTGAGAATCCATAATTTGAATTCTCCTTTCCTTCGTTCAAATTAAAAAGTCAAAACATTCAATTTCTAAATCTCTTCCTATATACAAGTCCGATGATTCCAAGATTCCAAGCACAGAAAATTGACTTTGACCCAAGGAAAAAAAAGGTAGAGAGAGAATTTTCTTTTTTTTTATTTCTTTTTTCAAAAGCTATAATATAAGAGAATTGTTTTTCCTCACTTTCGATAAAACAAAAATGCTGAGTCAAGCAGAGCGAGGCGTTCGTGACGGCGAGGTGAGATTTCGCCGGGATCGGAGAGGGATGGTTTTGGTAAAAACGACAACGTATTAAAAGAGGAGATGTCAGGAAATGACTGACAGACGGTGAGCTTTGGAGGAGATTCTGAATGACGGGTGAGAAGATCCCACGTAAGTGAAAGAAGTGGAAAAGATTACCACGTGGAGGATTTCTATTGATGGTTAGCTTAGCGCCGTGACGCTTTCAAAAATTTTTTGAAAAGGACGATTTTAAGGCGACTTTTTTAATTTGAAAAAAAAAACTTTTTAATACCCCGTGAACTCGGTAATAAACTGACGGTCGCACGTGTTGCACAATTATGGACACGTAAACTAATTAAAGAATAATTATAAATTAACCGTACAAAATTAAATAATTTTTTTTATCTAAATTCACTCAAAACTCAAATAAATAAAAATTGTATTCGAATAAGAAGCCCGAGTGTTTGTCAAAAAAATAAATTAAAAACTAATTTTTAATGTATTAAAAATATAAAGAAATACAAAAATATAATGTGTCATGAAAAATTAATTAATTGCAAATTTAATTTCAATTATTCTAAACAGAAATGTGATTTTTCAAATAGTTAAAGTTAGCAACAAAGAATATAGATAAAAAAATGTTTGGTTGCCACTAATATTCTGAATTTCCATTAAATATAACGAAAAATAAAACTGAGGGGTGGTCAAAATATTAAAAAGAATTAAATGTTAGAGATTTAATTATTATAAAATATACGTTAAAATTTGAATTATTAATACTACAATACGCTGGGTACTAATTTATAATTATTCTTATAAATTATTATATCTAAAATTATGCTTTTAATTCAAAGATTTAATTGCACACATACTCAAAATCATATAACTAATTACTAATAATGCAAAAAAATTGATATCTACTCATAATAGGATTCTTGCTTAGATAAGAGGTAGGGAAAATAAATGTATAAATAAATAAAGGAACTGATATCTTAAATAACCAGGAAAGGTGAATCGTGTTATGATTAAACACTCGTAATGATAATAGGCATAAGAC
>CANXYI010923769.1:0-19588 GCA_948208565.1 Hura crepitans | reverse complement strand
ATTTGAGTTATTTAAGGTATTTGTAAGCTTAGATTTTATTTTGGTTACATGTAGAATTTTTGGTGAATTTTTATTTATAAGATATGTGTATGTTTGTAGACAAACGAGGAGAAGTGGTAGAAAAAAGAGAAGGCCAAGCTTGAGGAAAGATTTAGGACTATTTTGGAGGCTTGAGTAAGTGGATTTAATGATTCATGCATTTTGTTTCATGAATTTGTATGATTTTGGCATGTATATGTATATGGAAATACATACTTGTATGGTATGGCATGTGCTTTGTATGGGAATTGGTTAGGAATGATGTGTCTATAATATTTTAAGCCTAAATGATGTAGAGAATAGGAAGAAAATATGGGGTTTAGTGATAGACAAGTAGTGGCTAAAATATGCACTTGAAGAAATTAAATGAATATAATTGATAGTTAATAGAATGATTTGTATGGTTGCCTTAATTAATTAGTGTGACATGTCTTAAGCCTTTATATAAAAAGAATGTGGACTTTGGATGGGTTCAGTACGTGTGGCCGAATGAGGTTATGGTGAGTACACAACTTAAAGTTAGGTGTTTAGAACATAGATTTAAAGAGATTAAATACTAAATAATGAAATAGTAAATATTATAAACTAAAGAACTAGAAAATGTTAAATTGTATATTTTGAGTTGATTAAATGACTAATACTAGATGAAGAGATTATGTGATGAACATATATAAAGTGACATGAGGAAGTGAACAAAATGACTTTATATAAGACACTAGTGTAGTGAGCACATATATTTAGTGGCATGAAGAGAAATGAATGAGATTTGAGAAATGATGAGGAAAGAAAAGAGAAAATAATGATGTGGCACCTGAACCACTTAAGCACTGTCAAGAGAAATAGACGCAATTAATTATAAATCAAAGATTAAATGGTATATAGCTAGAGGCCCATATTAGCTAGACACCTACTGGATAGGTTGACTGGTCGATTAGGGAGTAGCAGCTGCTAAGATACATCGGTGTCATGAGATGTCAGTCCACGAGGACGACTATGATATAATATTGACTTTTTATGATGCCGTATAGGTGCAGCAGCCTTAAGGTCCATGAGGGCCACTGCACATTTGAGATATGAGATAAAATGATGGGTGCAGCCATCGAGGTCCAGAATAAGGAACCCTGCACCAGATTTGAGATAGGTGCGGCCTTCAAGGTTTTGAGATAGAACCACCCTTCGCACATATTAAGATTCTTGATGGGTGCAACTATCGAGGTCCAAAATATGGCCCTTTACACAAGCTTAGATCCCGTTATCCACTGTTAAAAGTGTAGTCTTTTGGATATAGGCCAATTACTAAAATGATAAATATGACTAATTAAATGGAATACAGATAGATTACATGATAAACATAAAAAAAAGACTTATACATATGAACTTCATATAATGATATTGCATGTTAATGTCTAATCATGATGAATGTTTAACTATGGCAATCAAAGCATGCTTGCATGATGCATGACATGTGAGATGCATGATACATGAGATATGAAATGGTATGATACATGAGGTTAAGATTAAGTGCATGAATTATTAAATTCACTACTAAGTGGATGCTTAGCATATCGGTTGTTCTGATACGTAGGTAGTAGATAGTTTGTGCCGTCCAACCACATCAGAGTAGTAACATAGCAGTAAGCACTTCTAACATATATTTAATGTCTCTTAATCATGTATATTATAGCTTGTAAATGCACTCATGTATAGGAGATAAACTGTATTGTAATAATAGTGAGATATAAGATTGTACACTGATGTTATGTATGTATGCTTACTGAGTTTTATGTACTTAAGTTGTTGTAAATGATGATGATGGATTATATGGGGGATCAGAAGGATCCTATGAGTTGAGTTATGGATGACATAATTATAGAAGTTTTTATTGTACAAATGAATTTTTAATTTTTACCTAAATAGCCATTATGCTGTTGAATTTTTGATAGAATTGATTTAGAAGTTTATGAGAGTTTCTGATAATTTAAATGAACTAATCCACTTAGGACCCGTTGTGTCATGTAAATAGAATATAATAAAGATAAGTTTGGTCGGATTGAGAATATAAAATCTTAAGTAAACAACATTTCTTATCAAGTTAAATGAGTGGCGGGTGAGACTAGTAATAAGATGGGTGACCTATCGGGAAGTGGATTAGGTAAGAGGTGTTACAAAATTAGTGGCTATACGTTAATATGTAGCACCTACATTCTTTAACCCAAATGGTAGGACTTTATAGCAATGTGTCCCCTATTCGGTGATGAAATGGTTTTCATTTTATTTAGGATTGCCATCAGGATTTGGTTATACCTGGAAAAACCATTAGCTAGAAAATATATGGTATGTAGTGTGACATTATCTATGAGTACATCAATATTCAGGAATGGGAAGTCATCCTTAGGGCAAGCTTTGTTTCAATCCCGATAGCCCACACACATTCTTACTTAGTTATCTTTTTAAGGTACCAAGACTATGTTGGCTACCTAAGTGGGGAATTCTATTACATTTAGCAATTTAGCCTCTATTTGCTTTTTTACTTCATCCTTGATTTTACTAGCACATTCTAGTCTCATTCTTCAGAGCTTTTGCCTTATAGGTTTAGCATTAGTATAGGTTAGGATGTAATGTTAGGTTATGTCTTAGTCTATTCCAGGCATGTCATAGTGAATACCTTTTCATGTCTCTTCAAGGTTTCTTCTATAGATTTCCTCTCTGTGGTAGTTAGATTATGTGTTAGTAATATGGTTTTAGGATTTTATTTGTCCCTTAAATTGAATTCTATTATATAGATAGAGTTAATATTGAATATGCTTATTAGAGGATTTTTACTACATGTAGTGCCATTAGGTAAGATGTCAAACAAGGAAGCAAAATTAGAAGAAACTTTATTGAATGAATCATCATCAAAATAATCTAATGCTAAAAGTAAGTCATCTAAGGTATTCTCAACTACATCATCTAATTAATTGTCTATAAACTCTTGAGCAAATTCTTGTAAGGCTATGATCACTTTAAGAGCCATAATTTCTTTATTCTTATCGTCCTTGCTGGTTATGTACTCTATCTTCAAGATGTTATCTTTATTGTCCTTTGACTTTGCTTTTTTATACCCTTGATCAACTACCAAATCTCTGAAAATTTTGAAACTAGGTTTGGGTATGCCATCGATTTGTATAAGTTTGGGTTAGCTAATATAAGGACTATTGTTGATAAAGAAGTCACTCAACTTATTCCTATGCTTTAGTGGATTGTCTGTCTCATGGTATCCTAACCCTTTCCTGTCTACTTGCCTTTTGAAATCCAGGAAGTTAGGGATTCCTTTACACTTTTTGCCTAGGCCTATTATTGGAAAGAAGCCATGTTTCTTCATAGTGTTCGATACATGGGGATCCATTTTATCTTTATATATCATGGCTACTTGAAATTCCATTAATAGAGGTTGTTCTAAGTTTAAGTTTGCAATGGTATCCCCTACTACAAAAGCCTTTATTTTCATTATTTTGATGTTCATTAGAAATTTAATCATTCGGTGAAGAGTAGATGGAAATCCTCTAAGTTTATTGAACCAAAGGCATCCTAAGAGTAGTGCAAATGTCACTAGTATGTCGAGGATGGTGAAGGTAACCTTTGTTTCAATTAGCTTTACCTTTACCATAGTAGTAAGAACTCTTTTTAGATATCTCTTAGTGTCATCATAAGCTCAAATTACCATGTCAGATGTTTCTAAATCTTCCTTCTTCAAATCAAAGACTCCTATGGGCTTAGATGGTATTACATTTATAATGGATCCATCGTCTACCATAATGCATGTTGTGTGTTTTCCTTTAACTTCAGCTTGAATTTATAAAGGCTTATTGTGATCCCTTCCTTCTATTAAGATGTCCTTACTAGAGAATGAGATAAGACTTGTGGTGTTGTTTACTATTAAATTGATTACTTCTTCAGGTGTGGAAGTAGTTATTGCACTTATAAAATCTAAAACTTTTACCAAAGCTTCTCTATGTTGTCTTGATGCCATTAATAGGTCCCATACACTAACATATGCTCGAGTCTTTTTAAGTTGTTTTAAAAATGTGTCTTCTTCTTCTTCTTTTTTGGTGCAAGGCTTTCTTTCTCTACCTTTTTATCTTTTTCATTATAAAGCTTCCCACTGCTAGTGACACCGTTTATATCAGTAGGTTCATTGTCACTTATTTCTTCCCAAAAGTTCATCTTTCCTCCTTTTTTTATCACTATCCTGCATGTTAAGTTGTAAAGTAGCCACTTAACTTGTCTTTGTTACAACAAATAAGTCTAATACAAATTCTTCGGTTAAACATGAACTAATGACTAAGATGCTTTGAGAAGATGGTGTTTTATTGTGGTTGGGTAAGGGATTATTCTTCATGCTAGAGGAATTCTTACTTAGATCAGTTAAGGTTCTTTTGTCTATTAGATCTTGAATGATGTGGCGTAAATGAATATAATTGTAGATATTATGCCCCTTGCCTTGGAGATAATTGCAATAGGCATCTGAATCCCATTTAGCTAGTAATGGATTTGGTGGTGGTCTAGGATCAAGTGGCATGACTAAACCTCTTCCTTTAAGTTTTTCCAAAACCTTAGATAATCGTTTCCTTAGATCGAAGAACTTACAATTTCTCGTAGCAAATACATCCATCGATTTTTGGTTAGAAGAATTAGATCTTGAGTTTCCTTTTCAACTTTATTTCTTCTTACTTTCTACATCTTCGACCCTCAAGGCAATATCATATACTTGTAAAAATGTTTTCAAAGGAACATATTGTAACTTGTTGGAGATGTAAGGAAAAGCATTCTCTACTATGATCCTTAATCCTTTTTAAAAGGTAGAATTTCCATCTGGGCTACCCTATTTCTCCATCTTAATAGGAAATCCTAAAAGGTTTTATTCTTCTTTTACTTTGTAAGTTCAAGGTCATGTAGTGAAATATTTATGTTAGTATTAAAGGCATATTGCTTAGTAAATGCTCTAACCAACTTAGTCTAATTTCGGGTGGTTACCTTATCTAGCTTATGGAACCATTTTACTAGTGCACCTTCTAGTGATAAAGCAAACAAGTATGTGATTTGTTTCTCACTCAAACCTATAGTTCCCATTATGGTGGCATATTGCCTTACATATATCTTAGGGTCTCTTTTTCCATTAAATTTTGGTAGTTTAGGCATTTTAAATTTGCTTGGAAACCCAACTTCACTTAATATAGCAAAAGATTTCAGATCTTCTAATGCATTATTTGCATAACCTTGAACTAATTTTCTTAACTTATCTATCTTGTTTTTAACCTCCACGGTGGCCTCTTGTCTTATAGCTTCAACCTATCTTTCCTTTTTTTGGTTCACATAATCCTCTATGTCTTCAAAGTTATCATTGGCCTATGTTAGTGGTATACCCTAGAGCTCATGTAATAGGGTTGTATTCATGTATTTAAACCCTGTTAATTAATGTAATAAAGCATTTCTCTTTATATCGTGGTACTTTTATATTACTTATAATTGTTTGCCAATATCTTAAACCACGTTATAAAGTGCCTGGTATAAAATCACAGTGCAAAGGAAATCATGAAGTGTTCATGATGCGAGATTCTTATTGCATACAAATGTGATAATACCTAAATATCCCTTATCATATTATTAACAAGATGGGACATTCTTAATACAAATAGATCAGCACATGTTATACTTTTTTATTAGATCAAGCAGTAGTTCTCAAATGCTATAAGCATAGAGATACTTGGAGTTAATATGTGGATGCTTACCTAGAAAGTAAGTACATCGAAGACCTACCATGAGATTTTCACATGGAAACCTAATCAATGTTAGTAAAAGTAGGGGTGAGCAAAACCGAAACGAAATCAAAAACCGAACCGATTGCTATTTGGTTTAATAAGTTCGATTTTTTCGATTTTCGATTTTTTCAGTTTTGAACCGGAAAAAATTTTGATTTTTACGGTTCAATTTATAGAGTTAGAAAACCGATAGGACCGAACCGACCGAAATTATGAAACGACGTCGTTTTGCCTATAAGTTTTAGGTTTTTTCCCTTTCGAACCGAACCGATCAATTTTAAATCGGTCCATTCGGTTTGGTACTATATATTTTTGGTTCTCGGTTTAGTTCAAAATTTCTTAAAATTTTGGTTCTTCGGTTCGGTCCGAAATCGAACTGAATCGACCATATAATCAGCCCTAAGTAAAAGTATCTCATCATAATAGTGGTGCAAGTATAGAGTGACATACTTTAACTCCAAAGCTTTTACTTTGAACAAAAAGTATACATAGCAAGGTGCTTGGTTATGGCATGAAATATTTAAAGATAGGGTAGTAATCAACAAAGGATTCACCACCCAAATTATAGTGGGGATTTTATCTCACAGTTTTGACGAGTAATCTTTATTCGGGAATCTTTGGCCAAAGTAAAGTGCCATGTCTGAATGGGATTCATAAAGGCATATTTGGAATAAAGGTGAAATTATTAGGACGAACATGTCTAGTGCTTAATATGACATATTTAGTTAAGTTTTGAGTTGACATAAGTCCACACTCAGAACTGGATAGGATAAAAATGGTGAAAGGAGTTTATTGCATCATAACTAGATATAGAAAGATTAAGTCAAACCACTTGACTTTTTGACACTTAAGTAATCATGCTTCATGGCTAGGTACCTCTCTTGACTTGTATATAAGTGATATATCAATTAGAGAATTGATATTAATTTAATAAGATTGAATCTATAGAGTCCCAGTTAGACTAGGACTTTATTTTACTATCTACTGCCAAGTTGCTTCGAAAATCTATAGGGTCACACACTTAAAGAAGTGAAAGGGAGATTCAATGATATTGAGTATTCTAATGATATATGAGATCATTGGCAAATGAATTAAGAAGAAGAAATAAGCAAATAGGCATGGCCAAATTGCAAATGTGTAGTCTAGAAATTAGGTTTCTGGAATTAGGCCTTGTTGAGTCCAAAGTTTGATTGTTCTAATATCATATTTATTATGGACTTTAAAGAGTTAAAAGGCCTCAAATTAGACTTATTATTAATCCAAAATAGAGCTTAATTGAGCCATATAGGATTAATCAATGTAGATCTAAAGCAGAATACGCATAAGGGCCTTCTTAAGGTGCCTATGCACATAAGGCAAAAATAAGCCTAATTTATGGGTTTGTTTGGGTTATTTTAAGGGTATAAATATCCCTTTATTGCTTCAACCTCCACATGCAATCTACTATCTCTATAGAACACACATAGAATAATCAAAACATTTAGTATCTTCTCCTTCTTTCATCCTCATGAAATTCCTACTAGCATTTGGGATTTCATGCAGCATTCTTCTTTTACTTCTTATGTGGATTACCTTGGAGGTGTTCCAGAAGAGGATCATTGTGGTTTGCGACAACTTGGTGTCAAGAGCTTGTAAAAAGGAATCAACTATCATCACTAAACAATAATATATTGAATGCTGCTAAAATTATTAATTATCATCACTAAATGGTAATATATCGAACGCTGCTAAAATTGTCATTTTGTGATGATTTTAAATTATTCGGGTCCATTTTATTTGTTAGTTTTCCTTAAAATTTTTAATTTTCGCTACATATGAATGAGAAAAACCAACGGCCTCTTTAATCCTTTTGGCTTTATCTTTACTAACTCTACCCTCACCTATACCTAGGCTTGTTTTAATGGCATTCATTCTTTCGTCTAGTGCCTTAGTGTGTGCATTGAGCAATTGTGCCAAAAATTGCTTTAACTCTTCGTCAACTGACATGATAGTTGGTGTGTTTCTTTCCAACCATCCACCTATATTCCTAGTCTAAGTAGGTTGAGAGCCTATGGTAATTGTATTATGTTTTACCAAAAAATATTTTTTAACCTAGGTTAGTCTATATGTATGTATGAGTAGTTAGAACATATCACAACAAAAGCGTCCTTCTAAGCTTATTGCTCCCACACAAGGGTAAATTTTATCTCTATCCTAGTTAGGTTTAAATTCACATATTAACTAGGACACATGAATTCTACTTATGACATGCTACTTATTAAATTTGACTTCTAGCCGATTGAGTTTATTTGAAGTAAGTTATAACCTTTTCTCTATGGGAAACAGTGAAAGAAATGATTTAGAGTTCAAAGGTGGTTATGAAGGACTTTAAATTAACTTAACTAACAAAAATTCAAATTCATCACAACAAAAGGGCACCTAGAGGTGGATCTAGGGTTTTATCCTATATGAGGCTTGAGGTTTAGACACGAACTTGGATTGGACATAACTCTTATATGCTTGGCTTTTCAAGGCTTGAGCATTTCACCCTGTCCAAAATGGGTGACACTCACAATTTCAAAGTTTAATAAGGTCCCAACACACGGATTGACGAATGAGTTTTAGGTACCAACCAAATTTTGAGAAGTGTAATATTATTTCTCCCTAGTGGAGTCACAATTATGAGCTGGACATGTCTCTTAACAATGGGGATTATCAAGAGCCACCACTTAATGTAGACGAAGAATCAATAAATTTGGCATAAGTGTTTTAGCCCAAGATAGGGATCAAGCCATTGATCATTAAAGAATTGGATTCGTGGTATCATTACATCTAGTAATCAATATGTGTTCTCTGTATTAACTAGTGAAACCATGCTCTCTAATGCAAAATGCAATTTCTTAGGATCTAAATTCTCATCAAGCACATAAACAATATAATTGGGATAAAATAAACTGTAAATTTATAATAAAACATGATATAAAATTTTAATTGATGTAACTACCTCAATATGCAATATAATTCTCTTATAATCAAGCTATTATTCATTTATGAGTTGGATAATGTTTTTTATGATTTGAAAACATGATTTAAACTAATTCTACCATGCTAAATTGTATGAGCAAAGATTTAAAATGAATTTATTATGAATATGCAAGATATAATGAATATTTTTATGAAAAACCTAATTTTTATGCATCTAAACCTACATACACGATCAAAACATGCTATTGAAGATGAACAAAATGAGTTTAGGCCCTCAAGACTTACCAGTAGTGAAGCTTCAAGCTCATGAAAGAATTGCCCACAAAGGAATACCAAGCTAGTAGGTTGACTCTCCTCTCGAATAATATGATTGCTTCTAAAGATTCAGAATATTTTGAATTGATTCAAAATATTGTTTATTGCTCAAGAACTTATTGAAACTTTCAAAAATTTCAAGAAAACCCTCGATTTAAGCAAATTCTTGAATCGTATACTTGATTGATGAGTGATTTTGATCCTTCGATTGAAGGGTATTTATAAGTGTTAATCCTAGAGAATTTGGTTCACTTTTTCCATCTACTTTTTCTTGTTTCAAGTTGATCAAGACTTTATTGGTTAAATTCTACTCGAATTCTAAGTTTCTAAAGACTAGGAGTTTGGTTTAGAATAGGATCATGCGATTCTTATTGGGTTTCTAGTGGTATAGTCGCGTGACTATTCGAAAGAGTTGGGCAATTGTAGTACAGTAGCGCGATGGTCCTTTCAAGGATTTGGTCTCCTTTTGGGATTTTTCTCTAGTCTTCTTGCCTTCTCTCTTTTCTTCCTGGGGATTTAATGACTATCTTACCCTTGAGTATGATTTTTTTTTCCTTTGGTATTCCTTTTGTGTCAATTATCCATTTGCTTAATTCATGACTCTGGTAATTATCATTAGCCTTTTTGAGACTTAAAAACCAGTGTTTATAGTACTATTTTGCCTCTAACATTTGTATCGGAGTTTTATTTTGCTCTTAAATTATTTTTAGAGTAAAAATGCCTCAAAAAAATTATCAATGATTCTCGAAATTTATTTTCATTCTAATTTGATTTTCTCATACTTCATGCCTTTTATTTTCTTAATTAGAGTATAATTTTATTTCAGCTGTAATTCTTATTGTAGTTTTTTCTTAAGAATTCATTATTAAATAATTTGCATTTCTACAATTTTATGTTGAGTTTTTATGTTTAGGAATTTGTTTAAAATTATTGATGCATCATTATTGTCAATACTTCACATGCAGCGTTACAAATTAAAATTTTGTCCCCCGTTTTTCAAAAACTCAATATTTAATCTATTAAATAATTTCAAGTTAATACAAATCTATGAAGAAATCATAACTAGTTTAAAAATTATCAGAATAAAAATCAAAGAAAAAAATAATAAACTAAAATCAAAGAAAATCAGAAGTACAAACAAGAAGAATAATAATACAGACACTTCAAAATCTTACTTTTTCTAGTTACTCACACTAATAATTGACTCTCCAATTCATTTCCATTACCGTTTTCATATGTGCAAATCGGAATGAATTGCACATAATCTAATTCATTTCTTTATCAGAAGTTGCGAACTTTTTATCAATCCCTTATGCTTCTTACACATCTTTGGCTCTCCACAAGTCCACATCCATCGCAATTGCATATAATTCTAAACTTTTTCAATCTTTGAAATAATTTTCCATGCTTAGTTATTAAATAAAGTATTCATCAATTATTCTTCCTCTTGTTCCTTTTTTTCTTTTTTCTCATTAAAATTTTAACCCAAAACAAATAATATCATACTATGTCAGGGAAATTGTTAACTTCTATTTCTTCAACTAAATCATTGTTCATTCTTTTTTTTTTTCTTGTTTAGCTCATTAGATTTAAAATTTTCTAAAAAAAAATTATTCGTTCCATTTGATTTTCTTTTCTTTAGTTAATCCCTTACAAAATTAATTTTATTCTGTTTAATTTTTAGAGTTAATTACAAAACTGGATATAACCTTTAACTTATATTTTAGATTGGTGTCTATTTTTTAAAACTTTACAAAATGATACCAAAACTTTCATTGATTTACAAATTTAGGACTCCGTTAAAAATTTTATTAAGTGCTAATAGATTTGCTTACATGATGGATGTTAAAATCCACTTATACTAACATGTCATATTCTAATATGATGATGTGGGCCCACTTATGCTAACATATAGATTTCATATCAAGCTACGTCAATAGTACTGTTAGAATTTAATAAAATTTGTAACAGAATTCTAATTTTTACAATTTAAAAAAAAAGTTGAATATTATTTTATAAGATTTTAAACGATATGTATCAATTTAAAATATAAATTAAAAAATTCGGTCTAACTTTATAATTAACCCTAATTTTTATGTACTAAAAAGGTAGATAAATAATATTTGATGTTGGCTTTACATCAAATTTGTTTCAACTAGATGAGACTAAATAAAAAGTGAATAAGTAACAAATTATGTATTAAGTTTAAATTATATCATTCTTACCAAATTTCCTCGATTGTGTTTGCTGTGTTCCATTTGAACTTTAATTCTAATTCTAAATTTTCTTTAAACGAATTTTTTGAATTGAATATGTTATATGGACCGAATATCATAAAAAGAATTTAATGATATGCTTCATTCTTCTTATAGATTCAATAAATGTATAATTCAACGAAAATATAGACAATTAATTATTAATAGTTATTACATTTAACCTATAAAAATCATATCAAAATAAATAAATAAAAAAAAACCACAAGAAAATCACGAGCGCACTACTTTCTCACGATGCATATCATTCTTTTCTTGGAAAAACGTATTTTTAGAAATATATACTTTTTGATTTTTTTTATTTAATACTTATCTCTTTTTTATAAATATTTCATTATTCAATTCGAGCTAAGTTAGCTTAGTATAGAGATTAAATTCTTTTAGAGTTACTTTTCTCAAGATTTTCATACTTGACTCAAACAAAAAATTGAAAAAGATAGAGAATCATGCAATAAAGGTTTAACCAGGATCGAACCAAAATCTAAATAGTGTTAATTATATATCAAATTTTAATAATATAGTAATATTTTTCATGTTATATACATAAAAATTAAATATTTAATTATACATTTTATATATTGTACATAAACTACAAGTTAATTATATATATATATATATATATATATATATATATATATATAAGGAAAAGAAATTAAAATATATTTTGAATTAGTTTAAGTGATAAAATTATAATGATAAATATATTTAATAAGATTAAAATATAATAATAAATATGTTTAAGAAGTTAAAATATAATATAAATATATAAAATAATTTAGTTGATGCATTAAAATGTAATGATTAAAAGTGAAAAAAAATACAACGGTTAATATCATATTAATTTAATTAACAAATCAAAGTGTAAAAAGTTATGAAAGATGAAGTATCTAATATTCAATAGTATATTTTTAGCAGATTTTCTATGTTTTTTTAAATTAGTTTGACCAAATTGAGTTAAATGGTCTGATTCAATCGGTCAATTTTTAATAATGGAAGGTTTTTCTATAATAGGACTGGATTAATTACCGTAAACAGGTTTTCCAATCGAACCGGCCAATTCGGTCCGATTTTTATAATTATGAATTTTCTCCATTCATAATACTCAAATTCAAGACCTGCTTAATGGAATAATTGCCAAACCACTTAAACCATTTAAGTGTTAATTATTTAATACTATCCTTTAATTTTACAGTATTGTGTCTCTAATTTTTTTATTTTTGTTCTTATTGAGTCCTTATTGAAAAAAAGATTTCAAGCTCTTATTTTTTCACGTAATAAGAATTTAATGTAAAATAATAAAAATATGGGCATTTAATATAAAAAAATAAAATTACATAAACTTAATATTATAAAATCAAAACGTAAAGGTTTAGTAATAAAAAAATAAAAAAATACAGAAACTCAAAAAATACGTTTTACCTTTTTTTGATCAATCTTTATGTTGCAAGATCAAACTCAATTATTGTATAAAAAGTAATGTTTTCCAATAATTTTAATACTGACTAATTCAAATTATCTTGGAATTCTTTTCTATATATATAATTTTTTATTAAAAAGATAATTATACAGATATTTGAATTCAAATTGTTTGTAACTTTTGCAAGGAGCAAGAAATAAAGGTAATAAGATTTTCGCTTTCCCTAACTGAATCTTTTTTGGAAAAAACAAAGAAAAACAAATTAATGGAGGTGCTGATTTAATTGAGCTTTTGCTCTCAGCTACTGGTGATTCAATAAATAAATCAAAAAATTCAAATTGAGTGTTTGCCTAATTCGGTGATAAATGATATGAAAATGGACATTTGTCAAGGTTGTTAGTTAAATTAAAAGCTAAAATCAATAATGAGAAATTTCTACCCTAGTATTTAAAATTTGCATAAAGATATGTTTTTTATATGAGTGAGATTTCGGTTTTCAACTAAGAACTGAAATTTAACGATTTAAAATAATTTTTATTAATTTTTATTTTATTTTTTCATTTAAAAAAATTTGGACTATTTGAATTTCGGTCCTGAGTACCGAAGCCAAGGCTCTTTTATGGAAAGTTCAAGATATGAGCATTTAAGGATGAAAAGTTGGCTTTAATAAGCTTTTAAGGATGCAATAATATGAACTTTTATGTTATTTATAATATGCATCATGATAAATATAAAATTTATATATTTTACAATATCAGCAAGACTATTTAAATTAAACATTAAAATTAGCTTATGAAAGATTCTACGGGGAGTTAAACTTTAAAATTAGCATTATTATGGTTTGTAAAAAAAAAGGCAGCATTGTTGTCAAAATCCAATCATTTTAACCGTGATTGAAAGGTCATAGTACCCTATCCATACTTTTACTGGGAGTAAATTATTATATATAGTTATTAAATTTTGGTCTGGATAACAATAAAATTTTTTATATTCAAAGTATATATAAATTATTATTATTATAAAAAAAATTTATCGAAAAATATAAATTTAATCTCAAAAATTATTAAATAAAAATATATGCAGAAACATTTTAAAAGCGACATATTAATCTAACACATAACTTTATAAATAATAAATATCACCTTAATTATATCAATTATTTGGATGATTTAGTATTATGTGATATCTGTTTAATAAATTTTAATTTCTGTATAAGGCAATAATGGTTAAAATTGGAATACCATTGGTGCAGTTGACACCTTTTACAGGACAAGCAAAACTAACCCTCAAGTTTCTCTCAGTATATAATCATTTCTATTAACGAACTGAAGTTTCAAAATTTCTCCTCAAAAAATGGCTCCAATTCTTCTTTTTCTTCTCCTAACTTCTTTTGTCACCTCTTCCTTTGCCCAAAATCTCCGATCAACGGACCAAGAGGCCTTCATTTCGATCCTAATAACACAACAAGGTCTCGACTTTACCAAGAATTTGCTCATAAATAAAGCAAGTTCGTTAAAAACCCGTATCCATTTGCCCAAGCTTGAAGGAACAGTTAAAATTCCGCTTCTGGGTCATGTTAAAATAGTCATATCCAACATCACCATTAATGAAATTGATGTTGCATCTCCCTATGTTAAGCCTGGAGATGCAGGTCTTGCAATTAATGCCTCAGGAGCTACTTGTAGTCTAAGCATGAATTGGTATTATCAGTTTCATATTTGGTTTCTGCCCTTGGAGATTTCCGATAAAGGGACCGGTTCTGTTAAGGTATAAGATTGGTTGGAGAAGTTAAAGGAACTGGGTCTTGCTTAAATGATATGAAATTTTTTTTTTGGGTTGCATTTTGAATTATTTTCTTAATTATGCAAGCCATTTTCTTGGTGATTAAGGAAATAAATATGATGACAGTACAAACTGGTGTTTTTCTATGAGTTGTCTTTAAAAATACTTATGCATTTGGTTGTAGCTTGGATTCTTAATGTAGCGATAGCATGATTCTTGCTATTTTGCTAGATGTGATATTCTGGTAAAGTATTTGTTTTACTTGCTTTAGTTTGTTAGTTTATATGTTTTTCTTCATTTTTTTTCATTTTTTCTTTTGTGTTTATCTGCTCATATTCTATGCCCCTTTAACAAGGGAAATTTATGAATGCGATTCTGGTAAGGTTGGAGGTATGCAATTGGGGCTTACATTAGGATTGAAGAACAACAATGGAACTTTAAATCTATCACTTGAGGAACCTCATTGTTTTCTTAAAGATATCTCTCTGAAGTTGGAAGGAGGAGCGTCTTGGCTATATCAACGGTATGGAATGGATTTCTTTGTATAAAACTCCTCATTTGATTCAGTTGTAGGCTTATAGCACTATGCTATTGCACTCCCTTACTTGTTGCTTTTATGTTCTATCCACATTCTATGCCAGAGAAGCATTTTAACTATCTCAACTGTCCCATCAGCTAGGAGCACCTTGTGTGAGAAACAGCGAACTAAGAAAACAAAATTAATAATTTCACATGTTGAATTTGGTGTTGGTAATCCCCAATGGGGTCAGCCTATCATAGAGTAAAATCTTTTGGCTTCACCTCCCATGAGGTCAAAGTGCTTACATGTTAGGGACACCTAATTTTTTGTTGGGTTGGGAGGGGGAAATGAAGAAAATTCTCCCCTGAACTCATCCAGTTGTCGTACTTGAATTGAATTTATCAATCCTCTGTTGCTTACTAATCTTTCATATTATTTGTCAGATTGATCGATGCATTCGAAAAACGGATAAGGGCTACAACGGAAAATATTATTACCAATAAACTTCAAGAGGGGATTCTGAAGCTTGACTCACTTCTGCAAGCTCTTCCCAAAGAAATTCCAATAAATGATAATGTTTCTCTAGATATAACTTTTGCGAATGACCCTATATTGAGTAATTCTTCCATTGAGTTTGACTTCAATGGATTAATCACAAGAAGGTCAAAGATTTCAATCCCAACAAACGAGCTGAAGAGTTCACAGCCTTCAGTTTTCTGTTCTGATCCATCTAAAATGTTTGGTATCTCATTAGATGAGGCTGTTTTCAATTCCGCGTTAGCCTTGTATTATGATGTAAGTTTTTGGAATCCAGTTAATCTTCAACTACAATTTATTAACCTTTATGTTCACTCTTTCATCAGAGGCAGTCTATTTTGGCCTTGAGTTTGCTTCACTTGCTCTGGAAGATTTTATAATAACTCTTTTTGCATTTGAGATTCATTGATATAAAATATAAGATTTCTTTATATGGTCAAGCAAAATTTATGCAATGGATTTTTTCTCTTTGATAGGGTATGCGATGGATTGTTGATAAGCTACCAGGCCAAGATCTTCTAAACACTGCTAAGTGGAAATTTATTATTCCTACTCTGTACATGAAATATCCAGACGCTGAAATGAACTTAAATCTCTCTTTATCTTCTCCTCCAGTCATAAGGATTTCAGAGAGTGGTATTAATGCAACTGTTCATGTGGACTTGATACTTAATGTTCTGAAAGCAGATGAAGCAATACCAATTGCAGGCATTTCACTGGTAAGTTTGTGGAAATGTAGAAACATTTTATAATCTTCTGTATCTGCATCTTTTTTTTTTTTTCTTTTTATTGCTATGGTTAGGATCCCTGGAAAGCAATAAAAATGCCTCCTGTTGCTCGGATATGGCTCTTCTTTTTGCACTTCCTTTCAGCTAAAACTGATGAGTTTTGTGTAAGTTTTTTTAATGAATAGCATTGTTCTACTGGTTGGTGATGTACAGGACGTTCAAGGCTTGGGTTCTGTTAAAATCTCAGGGAATAAACTTAGCGGCAATGTAAAAGTAGGTGACTTTTCATTATCAATGAAGTGGAGCAACATAGGCAATATTAAATTATCTCTTATAAAGGTACGTTGTCTGGATGGAATTTTCTTTTTCTCAACTTCCCTGCAAAATGGTTTATCAATCATAAGTTTTACCAAAATTCTACTCCATTCTTCTGTCGCAGCCAGTGATATCGACTCTTGCCCGAACTGCTTTGGTGCCATTTGCAAATAAATTCCTTGAACAAGGTTTCCCATTGCCCACCATCCATGGTTTCGGCCTTAAGAATGTTGACATGAACTTATCAGATTCCAAGATTATAGTTTGTGGGGATGTTGAATTCGGAGAATCCCAGCATCACAATCAGCTCCTGCTCAAATTCTGAGATGACGAGTGCATATGATGTTATATCATTTGCATTCTGCTACAAGTACTCAATATGGATACCATTACCAGGATCCAGGAATTCAAATAGCAGGTGAGAAAGTTTCAATGTTGTTTTCATATATAAAAGCATCTTTTGAGCGCATGAACGTATATGGAATATACATGTAGTGAAATATTTGATAGAAAGTTCATATGCCATAACATGATGTTCTTTAATATCGAGAGGCTTCAAAGTCTTGTTGTGTATTTCAATTTGTGCAATAATGCTTATTGTCTTTGAATGATGGAGCTTCACTTCTTTCGGAATTAAGTTGTAGATATCACCTCTATTCCATACGTTCAAATGTTCCCAAATCCATTCGATTTTGACGTTACAAGTGCAGTATGGCAGTGTATATTTAAAATCACTGGTCGAACTAATTGGTATTTGCATTCAGATAGACCTATTAAAGGAAATAAAACACTTTTTTTTAATTATTTAAAATTAAAACGTTATATATATATATAGTAACCTGCCGTTTCATCTTTGACTCGGACTTTATTATTAATTGAATTAAACTAAATTATTAGTGAATTCAATAAATAAAAACGGATAGTAAGTCAAGTAATTGTGGATGACTAATATTTCAACTCTCATCGTAAATTAATATTTCTTATCAACTGGACGATGGAGAGGTCCCATCTCAACGCACTTACACGTAAAAGTAGATTAATCATTCACATTGTACTTTATCACTTAAATTTTTTTTTCCTTTCGACAATAGGTGGTTGGTTAATAATCCCTTAATAAATGAAAAGGCACCATGATGCCCAATAATTAATTTTACAGGCAGATATAATTGTATATTTTTTAGTGAACCTTGATTGAATGAATTTTTAAGAAAGGAAAAAAAAAAAAGTAGGCCTGGCTCTGGTCTTTCCAAAAAGCTTGAAGCTAATGACTCATATTATTTTAAAAATAAAAGAGTAAAATATAAAAAATATTGAGAAAAAATATGAATCCTTAGATTGAGCGAGTATGATTCTTTCAGAAAGATCAAAACCCCCTCTTTATTTAGAAGCTGCCAAAGTAATCTCTTATCCTCACATGATTGGTTAAATGCATTTGCAATGTATTTTAGAATTGAATCGAATATTGAACTAAAATGTTAATTATGTTATAATTCAATCGGAAAGAACATAATTCGATTTTAGATTATAATCGAATCGAAATAATTTAAAATTAAATTTTTTAAAAAAATTAAATCAAAATCAAATCAAATTTTAGTAAATTGAACAAAATTTTTTAAAAGTACATATAACAGGAAAATTTAGCTTAAAACGGTTTAGCTTTACCAAATTTCAGTTAACGAAACCGAACTTATTAATCAAAATCCTAAAAAATTGCTAACCAAAACCAAACAAAAAAACCAAAATAATGAAACCAAAAAAGGAACTAAAATGATTCAATTCAGTTTTTTTGTTAAAACCGAACCATGCTCACACCTAATCAATTCGATTAAAATTTTTTAAAGTATGTAATTATTTAAGAAAAATTGAAAATATAATATAAACAAAGATTTAATAAAAAATAAAAATAAATTCAAAAATCTATTTATCACTAACATCAACCTAAAAATATTAATTTCAAATTATTTACTATTTATTAGGGAAGAGCATAGTTCCATTAATCGAACTGAATCGAAATAATAAAAAATTAGATTTTAAAAATTTTAAACCAAAATTAAACCAAACTTTTATGCAAATTGAACCGAAGTTTAGTAAACCGAACAAAATATTTGAAAAATGCTTGAAATTGCGTAGCTTTACCAAATTTATGTATGCAAAATCAAATTGATTAATCAAAATGCTAAAAAAATACTAACTGAACAAAAAACCGAACTAAAATAGTTCGATTCAGTTTTTGGTTAAAACCGAATCATACTCACTCCTAATATTTACAACAAATAAAAATTATCATTTATAATAGCATATACATGCTTTTATTGAGTTTATTGTTTGAAAAATATTTATATTTTATAAATATAGATTTTTTTTAAAATTATACTAGTCAAAAATTAACATTTAATTTTATTAAAATTAAAATTTTATTTTATTATACTAAATAATACATATAGCACAAACATTATTTTTAATAATTTACTAAAAGATTTGTTCAAGCTAAACTAAGCAAATAAATAAACTAATAATTTGTTTACCATATTTAATATTTTTAATTAAAAAAGTATATGAGTATAATTATACTTCAATTATTCTAATGATCCACGAATCAAAATATAATCTATTTTACTTCTAAATTTAATACTTAATTAATTAATTAATTATATTTTATCACTAAGATTCTTAAATTGCTCCTATAATCATTTAAATTTTATAAAATTCTAAATATCCTGAAAAGTATATTAAAAGAAAAAAATTATAAGTTTAAAATAATATTTCCTAAAAATAAAAAAAAATTGAAAACCTAGTTCAATTCGATTTTTTATCTAAGCGGGTTTTTGCATCGAACCGGACCATACTAGCAACAGTTCAACTCCGACTGGTCCAATCTTACTTTATATATATATATA
>CANXYI010923681.1:0-14461 GCA_948208565.1 Hura crepitans | reverse complement strand
AAAGCGAAGGCATGAGCTTGATCGTAATCACCTGTTGAGCTCATTATAAGTGTAATTTTGGAAATTTAATGCGTGTGTGTGTGTGCGTGTTTGAGCATTTATGAGTGTATGTATGGAATATGGAAATTGTGAAATTGAGTGTAATTAATGCATTTATGTGATCTAACATTATTAGTTGGCTTTATTAAGTGGAAATAAACATTTGGGAAGATGAGAAAATAAATTGTATATGTGTGTGTGATGTAGGCCAAAATTGGCCTTATGGCTGGCATGTGTGTGTTGATCATATGAGTGAGTTAAAATGCCATAAATGAGTAATATTGCCTTGTAATATCAATAGATGGATTAATTACTATGTATATTATGTCTTAAGAGTGTTGATATGTATGGTTGTTGTATGAGGGTAGTATAGCCAAATAGGCTCAATGGGTAATGTGTGTGCATGTGAGTTGAGTATTATACATGTATGTTGAGTTTTAGACATATGTGGTAATGACACATGATTTTATGTATAGTTATTAATATGCTAGATATAGTTGAATGTATATGAAGGATCTTAAGGAAAATTGATCGAATGGTAAAAGAACAAGGAAATGCATGTTTTATGATGCCTTATGGTATGCATAGCATGTATGTATAAATGCTATCATTCGTGTGTATGTGAGTTGATGAATAATGTATGTGAGAATGCTAAAGGAGTATTTTGTGTTTATATGTACATGATATGGCCAAATGGCTTATGAGTTCAATAAGGTATGCTGTTAGTTCATATATGCCAAATATGTTAGATTTACATTTGTGTGATATATTTAGGACATCATAAGCTAAAAATTTGTGATGAAGGCATAATGAAAATCTTTTTGATGAAATCATGCCGATTATGCTTATATATATTATGAAAGGTTGTATAATGGCAAGAGTAATGTTAATACCATTTGAATAATGCATATAAGTTGTTATATGCAATGTTTTAAGCTTTAGCATAATTAAAATGAGAATAATGAACATAGTTTCCCAGTTGGTCATTTGTTGGCCTAACTATTATGTTTAATTTAATTAAGCTATTTAAATTGGTTTAACAAGAAAATTAAGAGATAATGATTAGCCCATGCTAGTTAACAATTGAGATTGGATAGATTGATAGGTCAATTAGGGGTTTAGCAACTGCTAGGACACTTTAGTGTCTTTTTAATAACCTTTAGGTTCAATAATGACCTTCGGGTCTAGTAATAACCTATGAGTTTACAATATGACCATTTGGTCCGATACTGACTTTCAAGTTTGAAAATGACTTTTGAGTCCAGTAATGACCTTCGAGTTCGGTATGTAGGCCTTGGTGGTCCAAATGGCCTCAATGGCCCAGTATCCCTATTATCTAGTATAGATAAGTGTTTCCTTATGTGTGGGTTATTAATTATATTATTACAGTAATTTCCTAACCAATATGATATTTGATTTTGATTATGCTTGATTATGGATATTATGTTAGATGTTTATATCTATGATATTAAGGCATGCTTATATGACTTGTTTTGCTATAAGTATGATATGAGCATATAAGTACATAGATATATGCATTTAATTGCCATTTATATTCATATGCTTGATGTTTTATGAGCACTTTAAATTTCCTTAGTTACACCACTAAACAAATTTACTTAGCGTATCATTTTATTTGCGATAAGTAGGTTGAAGAACTAGATTAGAGTTAAAGCCTCATATTTGTTGCTGATTAAGAGCAAGCTATTTTTTTGGGTATTTTCTAATTTGTATATATTATTATTGTGATTTAATTGGTCAGATGGCACTTGTATGTAACTTAAGAGGGATTGAGCCTAATTAGGGATTATTATTATTTTGTAACTATTTAAACAAGTTTCAAATTGTATTTTTATGTTTATTTACAACTTGAAAATGAGTTATGTTTTGGTTATGGATGGTCAAAGGGATAAAAATGATGTTAAGAATGTGATGATTGAGATATAGAAGTATTGTTTTCATGTGTAGGTTACTATTCATTTTGGGATAGTGCATCGATACAACCATTATGCTGTCTGATTTTTGGCATAAGGATTTTTAAAATGAATGTAACATGTTAAATTAATTTTAATTATTTTAAGAATCAAAATTTTGATACCTTAATTTTGAGTTAAACAAGGTTTGAAAACGGTTTTAAATTACTCAAATTTTTAAGTAATAGTATATAAGATAAGCAAGTTCGATAACATGTTTGAGTGCGCACTGCTTATTTGGGTCTGACAACCACATTGGGTAAGGGGTGTCAAATTTGGTGGTATTAGAGCTTCAATTTAGGTGTTCCTCGGTGTTTAAGGGTCACGTATAAGTGCTATTACCTTGTAAACTTATATCACATGATAATATGGTGTTAAGGCTTATAATCTATTCTTTTGCCTACAACTTGCGATGAGTTCAAATATGCCTCATAGTGAGGAAAAGGTTAAGAGCCATGCTTTGACTATGGTTGGGCAATGAGCTACTAGAGTTGCATTAGTTTTTAGAAGTGATGTTAGGTGAGCATCCTTAGCAACACAAGTACCACCAGTGTTTTTGAGATAGATTTTGGATCTACTAAGACAAGCCATAGAGGTAGCACATCCTCTACCTCTACCAGTTCTACAACCGCCTCCTGTACCTCAGGCTCTCTAGAAGACTTATCTTGAGAGAATTAAAAAGATGGGAGCTAAAGATTTTAAGGGTAGAGGTATTACATATACAATTGAAGTAGAGTACTAGTTGGATAGAACCACTAGAATTATGCAATAGCTTAAGTACGCATCACAAGAGAAAGTTATCTATGCCACTTCTTTATTACAAGAGAAAGCTTTCAAGTTATGGGAAGCCTTGATAGAACATAAGAATAAGGTTGACTTGAGATGGGATTACATCTTGGAGGAGTTTTAGAAGAAGTATATATCTGAGCAGTACTTGGATGCCAAAAGACAAGAGTTTGTTAACCTTAAGAAAGGATAGAGGTCAATACCTGAGTATGAGAAGGATTTTGCCATGTTAAGTAAATATGCCAAGGACATGGCTCAGACAAAAGTAGATAAATGCAAGAGATTTGAGAAAGGGCTAAATAAGGAGATTAAGGCAAATATAGCTCCTATAAAGATTTAGGATTTCTCTACTTTGGTATCAGCTTACCTTGTGGCAGAGGAGGTACAGAAGGAGAAAAAAGAATTCTACTAAAAAAAGAGATCCTATAGTCAGGGATTAGCCAGTGCAGTCTAGTATACAAATAAGAAGTTTAAGAGGACTCTGTTAGAGGCACCATAATAGACCTAAAAGTAGAGTCAATCTTAGAGATAAGGACAAGGAAACCAGAGTAAGACAAGACATCAATAGTCTCAAGTTACTAGTACTTAGTGACTACAACTTAGAGCAATCAGTGGCCTAAGTGTCAGATCTATCATAAGAGACATAAAAGAGAGTGCTAGAGATTGAGACTGAGAGTCTATTATGGATATAGTGTAGCAGGCCATTTCATCAGGGACTACCCAAAATAGTCTGAAGGTGGATAGGGATCTACATTTAAATCAATTAGAGAATTGAAAGGGGATTGAGTTCAAAAGATAGTTGGTACTTAGGGAGTCAGGGTTGAGAGCTGAGCCAAGACTAGAATGCCTATTAAGCAGTATGCCTTTAGAGCTAGAGGAGAGACTAATTCGCCTGAGTGATAGCGACTACCTTTCTTCTCCTATTTTAGCTTTGATTGATTTTAGGTCTACACACTCATATATATGCATTGCATGGGTACAAGATTGGGGGTTAGCATCAAAAAACCTTTACATAGAGATTATGGTTACCAACCCTATAGGCCATCATATAATTTTAAACAAAGTCTATTAGAATGTCCCTTGATAGTATAAAGACATCAATTTTTGGTCAATCTCATTGAGCTACCTTTCAATGAGTTCAACTTGATCTTAGGCAAAGATTAGTTGTCCAAGTATCAAGCAATTATGGATTGTGGTAAGAAGTGGATATCTCTTAAGGCTGATCATAGGACAGAGATCATAGTGGTTGGCGAGAGAACATATTTTCTCTCAAATATGATATCAGTTGTTACAACAAGGAGGATATTGAGAAAGGGTTGTCAAGCTTTCTTGGCACATGTTTATGATATTAATAAGGGTGAGAGTGTAATACCAGTGGTGTCACAGTATGCAGATGTTTTTCTTGAAGAGTTGCCCAATTTACCACTAAAATGGGAACTCAAGTTTAGTATGAAGGTTTTACTTGGCACTGCTCCAGTATCTATAGCTCAATATAGAATGGCTCCTATAGAGTTAAATGAATTAAAGGTTCAATTGCTAGAGTTACTTGATAAAGGTTTTTTAAGACTAAGTGTATCACCTTAGGGAGCACCAATTTTATTTGTTATGAAGAAGGATGGTTCTCTTTGGTTATATGTGGACTATTGACAGTTGAATAAGGTGACATCAATAACAAGTATCCTCTACCAATGATAGATGATTTATTTGATCAGCTTAGAGGAGATGAGGTGTTTTCTAAGATTGATTTAAGGTTTGGTTATTACCAGTTGAGGGTTAAAGAGGTAGATGTGGCCAAGACTACTTTCAAGTTGCTTTATGGCCATTATGAGTTTTTGGTAATGCCATTTAGGCTTATCAATACACCTATAATGTCATTCAAGCTTTCTTAGATTAGTTTATGGTGTTCTCCATATATGATATTCTGGTATACTCGAAAAGAAAGAAAGATCATGAATAGAATTTGAGAACAATTCTTCAAGTTTTGTGAGATGAAAATCTCTATGCCAAACTTAGTAAGTGTGAGTTTTGGCTTAGTAAGGTGTCTTTCTTAGGACAAATAACTTTTGCAAAAGGTATCTGAGTGGATCCTAGTAAGATGCAAGCTATTATAGTGTGGAAGCCACCCAAGAACACAACAAAGATTAAGAGTTCCCTTGGTTTGGCCAGATATTATAGACAGTTTGTTAAGGGTTTCTCCTTGATTGCAACACCTATAACTCAATTGTTAAGGAAGGATGTAAAGTTTGTTTAGGATAACCATTGTTAGAAGAGTTTTGACAAGTTAAAAACCATGTTGACAAAAGCTCCTATTCTTTTATAGCCAATGTTAGGGAAAGACTTAACTATCTATAGCAATCCATCTCACAATAATTTAGGGTATGTTATTATGCAAGAAGGCAATGTTGTTACTTATTCTTCAAGACAGTTGAACCTGCATGAGAAGAACTACTGTATATATGATCTAGAGCTTGCAACAATTATTTTTGCTTTGAAGATTTGGAGACATTATCTCCATAAAGAAAAGTGTTATGTTTACATAGAACATAAGAGTTTGAAGTATCTTTTTACCCAAAAAGAGATGAATTTGAGACAGAGACAATGGATGGAATTGATTAAGGACTATGACTACTTGATTAATTATTATCTGAGGAAGGCTAATGTTGTGGTGAATTCTCTTAATAAGAAATTTATGGTAGTTATGAGATCCACAAATGTTAGATTATATCTCATGGGTGATGATGCTTTATTGGCAGAGTTGCAAGTGAAGCCTAGTTTGCTATAACAAGTAAAGGATTCTTAAAAGGATGATCATAAGCTGATGAGTGTGATTAATGCCATTCAAGAGAGGAAGCCTATTGAGTATGAAATCAAGAGTAACAATTATCTGTACTATCACAATAGGATATGTGTACCAGATATAAAGGAAGTAGATTTTATAGGAAGCTCACAGTGTATCTTATACTATGCATCTTGGTAGCACTAAGATGTATCAAGATTTAAACTAGTCTTATTGGTGGTCGAGTATGAAAAGAGATATGTCTGAGTTTGTAACAAAGTGCCTCACATGTTAACAAGTGAAAGTTGAGCATTAGGTTCCCTTTGGATTGCTCAATGCTATAGCAATTCCTAAGTGGAAGTGGGATAGGGTCATAATAGACATTATTGTTGGCTTTCTTATAATGAGGAGCCGATGTGATTTAGCTTGGGTTGTAGTGGATCAGTTGACTAAGACTATGCTTTTTATACTAGTTAGGATGGATTATTCTTTAGAGAAGTTTATAGAATTGTACATCAATGATATAGTCAAATTACATAGAATGCATACTTCGATCATATCAGATCGAAACCCGAGGCTTGCTTCGAGGTTTTGTAAGAAGCTTCATAATGCCTTGGGTACTTGATTGAGTTTTAGTTTGGCATTTCATGCTTAAACTAATGGACAATCAGAAAGAGTCATTCAAGTAACTCTTGGTACTTGAGTATTTTGATGCTAAGTTATCTACATGACGTTCATGCTAAGTTTCTTTTAATTATGTCTTTGCCCCTTGTGACTTGCTTGGTCATGGCTTCTATTTTCTCATTGAGCTTTTTTAACTAGTCATCCTTAACTGCCTTAGAATTGGCTTTTAGAATTGGTGTTATTCCTCTCTTGGCTGGGTTTTAGAAGCTTGGATATGGCTGTTCATACCAAGAAAAGCCATTAATTCATACAGGGTTTCGTATCAGGTGCTTTGGTAAGTAATCTATTTCTATCCTTTTTTTTTGTAGTCTTTTCCAATTTTAACCTTATACCTTTTGTTTTTCATAGGTTTAGGCATACAAACTTCACTTATTACCTCGACCCTATGAGTTACACATCTGTCATTGATACTCAACGATGGATAGATGGGTTTGACCATATTCGAGGCCTTAGAATGTGTTTTCTTTGATGCAACATCATCAGTACCTCAATTCTAGAGCTTGCTCTGATGTGAGTATTCCTACACATGAAAGCCCATTATTAGTAATTTAGGTGATTAAAATTAACACTTACCTTTACAGATTGACCTGGCATGGTGGGTCTTCTTGCTTGAGAAGATGCCAAACTTTTTATGTTATGCTCGAGAATTATATTCTCATAGGATGTTGTTGACCACTCCTAAACCTTAATTATGGTTTTTAGGGGAGAGAGTAATAGGCTAGCACATGAGGTCGGATACACATCAAGTTCCTTAGAGGCCTCTTGACTTTATGCTATTCAAGAGGTATATTGATGATTTAGAGTTTATGTGAGGTATGACTCTAGGTATACTTAAGAGCACACTAGTAGAGAGTGATGAAGAGGGTTATCTCTCTTAGGCATCTACTCACTTGCTACCTCGAGTGCTTTAAACCTTAGGATGTCCTCTTCAGGTAAGTTAATTGATTTCCTACTCATTATTTTTGAAAATAACTTTTGATTGTGTGTTGTGTTACAACCTGCTTCTACCACCTCTAAAGTTGGAACTTCTTCAGCAAGAAAGAGGGTGAGGACTGTTCCTAGTTCTCAGTTTTCACCTCTTCCTACTCATACTGCTAGGAGTGGAGTTTTTAATCCACCTACTGGTCAATCATCATTACCTAGTAAAGTTGTGGGCACCTTGGCTGATGTATCAAAGCTAAGCTACATGTGATATGGTATGGATAGAGAGCTATCCTCTACTCACCTTCACATTGAGGATAACTAGCCAATTCCTTTTGAGCTAGAGAACACCACACTAGTATGGTACCATTTGACTTTTATTGATCATTATGTTGACTTGATTTAATATGATACTTTTTGTCTAGATTTGGATAGGTAAAGGGGGCTTCATGGAGAGAACTACTCATGTAGTGGAACCCTTCAGGCGGGCGATGGTGGATGAAAGTCAAGTTTTTGCTATAAGCAATTCATTGTAGTGGTTAATTTATGTAAATGTTTATGTATGCATGTCATGCATTGATCCTTCATCCTTTTGTAGAGTGAGTTGTTAAGAAGAGTTAGTGCTTTTTATAAGACTCAGAAAAAGCTGAGAGCCTTAATGATTTCTAAGAAGTTAGTGCCCTCTACTGATGATGAGGACACAAAAGATGGGAACGAGAATGAAGGATGAAGTATATATAAATATTAGTACATACTTTTTTTTTGTTTTAAATACAATCTTACATCCTTATATAAAATGTGTGATAGCTGATGACAAAACACACTACCATAATTGAATAACATACATTGCCTCTATTTAAGGAATCATTCTATAAATTAATGATGTCGAACCATAGATGATGACAATCCATATTATTGCAATTGCTATTCTATTAGAGGTTTAGTGACCTCAAATGAGTGCCATTTTTAGCAAGACTTACTTAGAAAAAATTGAAAGTTCTTAGTTTATATGGACATGGTGCATAAAGGTCCATGTGGATATTATCTTTGCATGATTCCTAATTAGTAACAAATATTGCTGCAGACTTATCTAAACTAGTTTATGTGGACTATGATGTTGATTTTAGATATTCTAAGGTATGTAGGAACATCCTCACATGCTTTGGGTCCTTTGTCCTTGTAAGAAAATGACTGGTGAGGGTTGCGGCCTATAAATACCTCCCTTGTCATTTGTTCATGTCATACTTCACTATGTCTCTCTCTTTAAGTCAACAATTGTCTAAGATCTTAGAATCAAAAGCTTCTTCAACTTTAAACATCTTTACTCCCTTTTCTACTCTTAGGTTATTAAGAAAAGTAAGGATTAACCATAACTTCTGGAATGCTGCTATGCATTATTGGAACCCTATCTTCTATGTGTTTATCTTCAATCATTAAGAAATTACCCTAACTATGGAAGAATTCACTACTATTTTGAACTATAAAGTTGCTTTAGATGATCCTTTGGCTCTTTCATCTTTTGAGGAGCATTTTCACATGGATATTGCTCTTGCTTTGGGTGTTTCTCTATTTATGGCTTAGAAAGTGATTCTAGGTGTAGGCCTAATTTCTCTAGAAATAATTTTGGACTTTGCTCACAAATTTCCCCTCAACTCAGTGGAATAGGCTAAATATGTGTTACTATGCATCCTTGGCAACTTGTTAGTAGTCACCTTCAAAGATGAGTTTTGTGATTTCAAGGTCCTCTAAATTCTGATCAAAATATGCTTTAACCATAATCCTTTTAGTGTCTTCTTAGTTGAAACCATTTGAGGGTTAGATGCTTTAAAGAGAGGGGATATTGACTTTGTAGTTGCGAACCCACTTTTTTTTATAGATATGCATAGAGAGCCCTTATTGGTTTTCCTTCTAGCTTTATTTTTTTCTCTTAACCCTAACTTTTGCTTAATGTGTTGATAAAGGTTTCTGCACTAATGGGTTTGCCTAACTTTTGCTTAGGTGCTTCTTTATAGATTTTCTAATCTAATGGCTTTTTTTTTATCGATTTAGTTATAAGAAAAATTAGGGCTGCTTGTACCTCCCCTAGAAAAGCTTTAGATTAAGTATACTTTATTTCAACTTGATGAAAGGAAACTTGATAAAAAATTTAACACTTGTGATCAATGGACTGAATGGTTTAGTACCATTATTGCAATCTATTAGAGGTGTTCTATGTAGAAGATCACCCATTTTCTTTATCCTGTCATTCGGGCTACCTTCCTTTGATTAGATTGAGGCATGCTATGTTTTATATCCCTTCTTAGATCCAATGGCAATTTGGTTTGTTGCAATGGGTCCTTTTTGAACTTTTGAGGTTTCAAGGTGGGTTTTAACATGGCATTTCTTGTGCTCTTTTCTCGACTCTTGGAAGTGTTGTGATATACTAAGAGATGTGCCTAATCATATGACTATTAACATAAGCACATATGATAATTATAGAGATTAGATTCTAAGTACATCTAGAGATAATATGATATTAGTACAAAAGAGAAAATGTGAGGATAAAACTTTTATGTTTGAAAAGAAAAGATATGTTTAGACTTTTAGAGTTCAGTTACTTGTATGATTTTTCTCACTTGATAAATGTTTGCATACCAATGATCATGACTAAAGCATTTTTGCTATTTATTGCATTTGAAACTAAGTTGCTTAATCTTAGCAAATATATTAATTTTCCATTGATGATAATGTCATTACTAATTAGCCTTGAAAAGGTTTTCTTAATTAGACATTTTCTCTCAAATCCCCTAACTTTTGCATGAAGTGCTTGATAGGTTTTCACTTTATCGAGGTGTTCTAACTTTTACCTAAGTTCCATGTTTAGGTTTTTAACTTAGTGGACTTCTTTTTTTTTATCCTTCAATAGAAGTACTTCTTTAGCTTGTCCATGTTGATGGGTTCTGAGAATTCATTGCCTTCTAAGTTTGAGATCTTGACACCCCATGTTTGAATATCTTCTTGACTAAGTACGATCCTTCCTAATTAGGCTTGAACTTTCCTTTGGGATCTATAAATAAAGGCCTGGTTTATTTTAGTACCCAATCACCTTCTCGTATGTGTTTGGGCTTGACTTTCGTATTATAGGCTCTAGTGATTCTCTTTTGATATAGTTGCATATGATAAAGAGCTTTAAGTCACTTTTCATCAATCAATGCCAACTATTCATATCTATTTCTAGCCTATTCAACTTTTGGTATTTTTACTTCCAACACAACCTTGAGTGAAGGGACCTCAATTTCTATCAGTAGCACTGCTTCTATCCCATAAACCAATGAATAGGGTATGGCTTTCATAGATGTCCTGATAGTTGTTCTGTATCCCCATGGTGCAAAGGGTAACATGTTTACCTAATCCTTATGGGTAATTGTCATTTTTTGCAAAATTTTCTTGATATTCTTATTGGCTACTTCAACTGAATCATTAGCTTGAGGTCAGTATAGAGAAGACCTGTGATGTTCAATTTTGTACTTCTGTAAAAGTTATCTAGTTTCACCTTGAAACTATACTCCATTATTTGTGATGACTTGTTGTGGTAATCCATACCTACAGATGATGTTTCTTTTAATAAATTTCACTATCTATCTTGCCTTTAATTTATTGAAAGTTTTAGCTTCAACCCCTTTTAAGAAATAATCGATTGCTACCACTATGTATTTGTGCCCTCTAGTAGCTAACGGCCTTTTTTCAAAATTATATTTATGCTCCATATAGAAAATGGCTAGGGAGATTACAAATTAGTCAAGTCATTAGGGGTAAGTGACTTAAGTTCCTATAGATCTGACATTTCTGGCACTTTTTGACAAAGTTATAACAATCTATTTCTATAGTTAACTAGTAGTATCCCAATCACATGATCTTTTTAGCCAAGTTTATCCCATTCAGATAAAGACCATAGATGCCTTCATATACCTCTGTAAGTATTTTTTGAGCTTTCAATTCATCCACACATCTGAGCTGAATACCATCCAACTGCCATTTGTATAATATTCCTTGGTAGGAATGAACTGAGTTGATAGTTTTCATATGACCCTCTTATCTTTCTCAGTTGTTTGGTCTGGATACTATCTAGTTTCTAGGTATACTTAGATGTCATGGTACCAAGGAAAGTTAACATTTGTTTGTTCAGTTATAGTGCTGACTATACCTATATAAGTAGGGAATCTCCGTTTGATAAAGTATATAGGTTTGGGCATATCATTTTTAGTGAGGTTTGAGATTGAGATCAAAGTGGCTAAGGCATTAATGACTTAGTTTTGTTCTCTCAGGATGTGATGGAAAGTGTATTGATTGAATCCTTTGGATAGATCTATGAGTATTTTGACATACTTGCTTACGTTCTCATCCTTGATCTCCCAGTTACCTTTCACTTGCTATATGACTAGCATAGAATCCCTGTATATATCAATCACTTTTTTCCCTAGCTAATATAAAGTTTTGAGGCCATAGATGCATGCTTTGTACTCTGGGACATTGTTAGTTGCATGGAACTCCAGCTTCTTAGCTAGGAACATCTGCTCGCCTTCTGGATTGATGAGTAATATGCTGGCTTTTGTGTTTTTTTGGTTTACTACTCTATCGAAGAACATTTTCCATCCTTCTTAGGATATTGCCCTCAAGTGTTCATCTGAAAACTTGAATTCTTCTTATTTTCCCTTGATTGGGTGTTGTGCTAGGAATTCTGCTACTACTCAACCTTTAATCATCTTCTTAGTGACATAAGAGATGTCAAACTCTTACAAAAGTAGAATCCATCAACCTATCTTACTTATTAAAGAAGGTATAGTTTATAAGTACCTGAAGGGATCGTGTTTTGCTATTACCTCCACTTTGTATGATTAAAAGTAGTGGCGTAAATTTTTGGACACCCAAGTTACTCTTGAACATATCTTTTCAACTTTTACATACTTTTGTTTGTATGGAAGCAATTTCTTTCTGAGGTAATAGATTGCATTTTCTACCTTGGACTTGTCTGCTTGCGCGATGAGGGCTCCTATGGAAGATTCTTCAACTACCAAATATAGGATTAAGGATTTTCTAGGTTTTGGTGGTTTTAGCATAAGAGGTTTGGTTAAATACTGTTTGATTCTTTTGGTTATCCTTTGCATAATAGGTTGAACATAGAAGGCTTTTTTGTAATCTTCATTCCATTCTTTTAGTTATCCTTTGCATAATAGGTTGAATATATTCTCACAAACTGATATGAGTTTGGCTATGAATCGACTGATTTATTATAGTTTACCTAGGCATCTTCTAACTTCCTTTTCCAATTGAGGGGTTGGCATTTTGAAGATTATTTTCACCTTATTTGGATCTACTTCAATCCCATTTCTATTGATCACAAATCCCAATAATTTTCCTTACATGACTCCAAAAATGCACTTCTTAGGGTTAAGCCTTATGTTGAATTAGTCTAATCTTTGGAAGAACTTTTCTAATGCTTCAAAGTGTCCTTCCCTTTTAGTAGACTTCACCATCATATCATCCATGTATACCTCAACTTCCTTATGCAACATGTCATGGAAAAGCTTAGTGGCCATTCATTGGTAGGTCGCTCTTATGTTCTTTAATCCAAAAAATTCATCACCTTATAATAGTATATCCCCTATTCAGTTATAAAAGGCCATTTTGCATTTTTCAATCACCTTCATTAGAATATCATTATACCATAAAAAGCCATCGACAAAGGAGTACATGGTTGCCATAGCTACATTATCCACTAGTACATCAATGTAAGGTAAAAGAAAGTCATCCTTAGGTTTCAGGTCTTGGTAATCGACACACATTCTAACCCTTTCGTCCTTCTTAGGCACTGGAACAATGTCACCTAGCCAAGTGGGAAAGATAATTTCTTCAATGAACTTAGCCTCGAGTAACATGACAACTTTTTCCTTTACCTTTTCTACCCACTTGAGTCTTATCCTTCTGATCTTTTGATGGATTAGAGTGGTGTGGTCATAAGTTTGAATGGCATGTTTAGCAACTTTGCGATTAATACCCGGCATATCCTTGTAACTCTAGGCAAAGATTCTTTCATACATTTTAGTAATCTCTTAAATTTTTTTCCTTTCATTGATAGTAGTATCATGGGCAATTAATATATTTTTAGGTTGTTCATTTATGCCAAGATTAAATGAATTAGTTTTAATGAAGTTAATATTAATAATGCTTATGTAATGATCACTTGGATGCATGCTACCATTAAGAAAAACATCACACAAATAAGTAAATTTGTTGTTTATTTTATTGGAAATAAGATTGTTTGCCTTAAAAAGGTCATAAAGATACAATTCATCAATAAGTAAATCAAAATCTAAATAAGACACAATCTCAGGAGAACTGGAATAAACTCCTTCAATAACTGGTAGCTGAGGAAAGACTTCTTTTATCCACTGGATTTGAGTAAGGTTGCCTGATTCCTAACTAACAACATCTACAAAAATCTCAAAACCTAGCTTGTAACATCTGTCCACTGACAAAGTAGTCCTCTAAACTATTTCCTTTCTTTAAGTTCCACTATTCACTTGGATCGTATCCCAATCCTCTTGTGTCCTTTTAGGTGTGGAGCTACAGTGGCTTAGTTATACCTTACAAATTCTTTCCTAAACCAACACTAGGGAAGAAATCCATCCTTTACATCATCTTGGACATAACGAGGTCCATGTAGTCTTTATAAATCTCGACAACATGAAATCTAGTGAAAGGCTGATTAGCAATAGCCAAGGCAGAAACAACATGATTGATTTCAACCTTTACAGTAATAATGTTGCCTTTATGTGGGAACTTAATCATTTGGTGCAAGGTAGAGGGGACTCCTCTAAGTTTATAGAACTAAGGTCTCTCTAGCATAATAGATAATGTAACTAGGATATCAATCATAGTAAATTCCACCTCATCTATAATCAGCCTCACTTGAACCTTGGTGGTGAAGGAACCTTCAGCTTGTCTTTTTATGTCTTCATATACTTCGATAGGGATACTTGAAGGTGTTAGATCTTCCTTCTTAATTCCTAAACCATGGCATACCCCATCTTTTTCTCATTTTCTTTGACCTTAATGAAGAGAAGTAAGTTATGTTCCCTTCCTTCTAGGGGCAAGTCAGCATCAGAAAAGGTGATAAGTCTTGTCTTGCTTATTTTCATCATTTGTACTAGCTTATTAGGGGTAATAGTGGTAGATACAACAACTTGACCTAAGGCTTCAACTACCTTCTACCAATGGTCTTTTGATGACATTAGCAAGTCCC
>CANXYI010923445.1:0-12180 GCA_948208565.1 Hura crepitans | reverse complement strand
GATGAAAATAAAATAATAAAAAGATTTAACAAGACCAATAAATCATAACAAGCTATAAAACTAGTGAAAAGTGACATTAGTTGGGTTTGTGCCGAGAATGGTCTTTCTAAGGTCGTTTACTATTTATTTGAAATTTTTATATTTCACGAGTGAATAGTAACTAGGGTTGACTATGGAATTTTGACCTGAGATTTTATGGGGCCTTTTAATGGGTTTAATTGAGAATTTTTGGCCTAAAATCAATATTTTTGAGGTGTTGAAAATTTAAAATGAAATTTCAAAGTTTCAAAGAAAATCAAGAAGAAACGAATCGAAAAATTGATACGTTAAGTGAACTGGGCCTACAGGCCATCCACTTATATAGGCTAACACATGTGGGAAGCCTACATGTGCCAAAAAGTTGTCATCTTCCTCATTTTTTCTTTTTATGGCTGACGCCATTTTTGGCCTAAGCTACCTCCACTTTTTCTTCATCCACTCCTTAAATAACCCATGAAAATTACGATTTGATCTAAAGAAAATTACCTTTATACCATAATTAAACTATTACAAGTTGTAGAAGTGGAAAAAATGCTTGAGGAGGAAGAATTTCACACTTGGTGAATAGTGTCACCAAGAAGAGTAAGTGGTTAAAACTCAATTTTTATTTTTGTTATGAGGACTAGGATTGATTCTAAGACAATTCACGTAATTAGAATTGAATTTAGAGTTATATTGGATTTTTAGGAATTTTTCTAAGGTGAGATGTAATTATATGCAGGAAAGGAAACAATTCAAGGAGATAAAGGCAAAGGTATTTGAATTTGAGCTTAATCAATTATGTGTACATTTATGCATGAAAATGTGCAAAAATCTTGTATGGAAATGTGAAATATGGATATAAAAGCATTTAAATTAATGACATGTTTAATGTACATTACTTGTATAATTATGTGAAGCATTTAGATGTAAGAAATTAATGGAAAATGAATATGTAAAGTGAAGAATTATTTATGGTCGAATGGTGCCTAAGAGATGTGTATATGTGTATTTGGTTTATATGTATGTAAATGGCATAATTTTAACGAGAAAATGGAAATAAGGAAATGTGTTTGATGAATGAATGTGAATTGATGAAAAATATGGCATTTGACATAAAAAAAAATGGTGTTATAGAATGGTGTACATTTATGAGTGTGCAAATGAACAATTATGTGACATTATTATGTAAGTAAATTAGATGAATTAAATGGCACTTGATGATGATAAACGGATGAGAATGAGAAAGATAAAGTGGTCAATATGAATGTGAAAAGTGGTTAAGAATGGACCAAATGAATAGTAAAACATGACATTAAATATTGTCGAATGACCAATTCCTGAATGAATAAATAAAAATGGAATTTAAGGCCCGTATTATTGACACCCACTAGATGGGTTGACTGATCAACTAGGAAATTAAGCAGCTACTAAATTTAAGTCAAGTAAATCATTGTAAATCGTATTATTATTATAAATGGGTGCAGCTATTGAGGTTCTATTGGAGCCACTGCACGATAGCATAGGTACAGCCACCGAGGTTCAATGAGAGCCATTATACGATAGGTAGGTGCTGCTACCGAGGTCCAAAATGTGAGCCACTGCACAGTTTTCATTTACTGTCTAGTGTCTGTAGGTATAGTATATTAGTATAGACCATATTAAATCTAAGTTATATTATCAAAAATTTAACTATGTTATGAAATGAATAGTGTTTGGTTTGTGAGAATGAAAATATATCAGCTTAACAAGTGCATTACTATAAATAACCTATAATTGTCTATTAAACACTTGAACTTCTGCATATTATCTATAATTGCATGATTGCATCTATGAGTGTGTACATGTATATTATGTTTCTCAAGTTCACCATTGAGTTATACTCAGAGTATTGGTGTTTTGATGTGCACATAGAAGATAAAAAGTGAGAAGAGTCAAGCCTAAGTAGCCGAAGAGTATTTTTGGGTATAGTTCTCTATCTAGTTTTGGTGTGTAATTAAGAGTCTATACTTATGTATATCTAGAATATTGGCTTGGGCAAGAAAGATAAAAGTGGATGTAAGCATAACCTATGACATGTAAATGATTATGAAAGATAAAAATAAATATATGTCTATAATAATGCATATATATGAATGCTATTATATGTTGTTTCTATTTTATGGTGGGTCTGAGACCCTATGGTGCCTATGATGGCTATGATGCATATGAAATGATTATATATATGTGAATGTTGAATTGAGAGGACCAGATGGGTCCATATAGATGTGAAGTAATGACTGATGTATATAAAAGTTTCATTTTCTTTACAGAAAAAAATTTTGGTTTTTAACTCTGGTAGCTATTATGCTATCTGATTTTTTGTAAAATGTGTTTCAAATGAAACGAAAGTTTTTAATAGTGTATTATGACCTAAATAATTACAATATAATGAAAAATCTAAAAATAATAATCCGATATGTTAAATAATATGAAAACACTAAGTGTTAAATGAATGAAATAGAAAAGTAATTTTAGGATGGGTGACCATATAGAAAGTAACATTCTTATCGGGTTTCTTTGGGAATCGGGTAAGGGTGTTACAAGATTATTATCCAAAATTATGAGATTGTAGAATGACTAAATGAATAGTAACAATGGTTAAAATGTATCGTAAATGTTGGTCACGTTGTAATGGAAATGTGCAAGTAATTGCCACGACTATAAACATTTTTATAAACTTATGATGCATGACTATAACTAGGAAACAAAAATGATAATTAGAGTTGGCCCATATCAATTAGATGCCCATTAGATGGGTTGACCAGTCAACTAGGGAATTAGCAGCTACTAAGGGTTTTAGTCCTTATGGATAATTACCTATATACATGATATGGCGGGTGCAGCTACCGAGGTTCTGCTAGAGAGCCCTGCATACTTGGCTATTAGGAGGTCCATATGTGCTGATCCCTGCTTACCCGCATCATAGTGGATTTGGGAGGTCCTACGGGGCTGATCCCTATTATCCACCTAAGCCTGTATGATATTTGGGATTTGGGAGTCCTATAGCGCTGATCCCTACTGTCCTTACTATTGGGAGGTCCACCAGGACTGATCCCTACCACTCTAATTTTAGAGGTTTATATGTATTGATCCCTATAATTGGAAATGTGGGCCACTGCACAACTTAGATTCCACTATCCAGTGTCTTAAGTGTAGTCTTTCTAGTATAGGCATGAAAGAGGGAAAAATGAGATAAATACACATGATGAAAAAAATTATAAATTCATAACCTAACTAGCATAATTAATAATAGTGAAAAGAGTTTATGTAATCAACACAGGTTATGAAACACATTAAATAATATGTACTAGGATAGTTTGATAGATGACTGATGTACAATCAAATGAAAGTGCATGATCACTAACGTTGCATGATATGTGCTTATTGTATGATTAGATGCTTAATACATATTACATTAAATTCTCCATTAAGTTTATACTCAGCGTATCGATGTCCTGATGTATAGGTAGAAGATTGAAGTGTGTTGTTCAGCATCAATACTTACAGCGTAGCTGATAAGCATCTAAAGGGCATATATATTTCTGTATCTTTTTGTATGTAGATAAATAGGCACTCATGGATAGAGGGTTTTAGACCCAGGGTAGTAATATTAATAAACATGCAATTTTAATACACTATGGTTTGTAATTAATAAACTAGAGACGTTAGATAAATATGTATGTATATATACATATTGATTGTGTGCTTTTAAATGATGCAGCTTTAAGACCCTATGCCACACCTCCTACTAGATTCCCGAAAGACCTAATAAGTGGTGCACTTCTCGCTAGGTCACCCAGCCACCTTCTCCCCCGATCATTCATTTAAGATTTACTTATGTTGTACTATTCAATTCTATCTGACTCCAAATTCAATACTATCTGATCCTATAGTCCATTTAGGTTCATACATCATGTTCATGTCATTACATAATGATTTCAATACAATCAGATATTTCTTAAAAATTTGGTAGCAGAACAGCTGCTAGGTCACTATCCCAAAATTTTCCAATCTGTAAAACATTTTTATAACAAACTCTCACATCCTTTGGTCCCTTCTGCTTCCCTAACAAATATCATCCTATCATTAACATCTATCAAATAGCAATTGCAAGCCTCATGCCATAATCAAGAAAAACACAACATGGAGCCTCAAGCTTAAAAACATCAACATAAGCCTTACATACAAAAAAAGGGTTCATAACTGATTATTTACAATGTAATATGTGTTTATACAATTTCAACCTATGTCTCTTATATATAAAACACCTATTTCCCACCTAAGTACATAAAGTGCAAAAGCTATACAAAAGTATATAACCAACCTTCTCTTGATACCCTCTGAACTTTGCTGCATGCTTTACGAGGCTATATCCTTATTCTTGTTACCTATGCACTGAAATAGGTATGCTGAGTATATAATACTCAGTGGTGAACTCACACATTTAAGTTATGCCATTTAATTTATCATGCCAATCAACAGTAGTGATATTCATTTATTTAGTCAGTTTATTATATTATCAATTAAAAGTACATTCATCAAGATAACCACACTACCCTTCATACACAACTATTAATTATTACTTAGATAATATCTTAAAATTCTATCTCTTGTGAATACTTGCCATTATTAGTGATAATCTTGTTTAACTCTATCTATAGGACCCAGGATTAACCATTTTTACTAAATGACCAACATACCCTTACTTCTATCCATAACCCTTTTTATGTGCTTATATAGTCATCTAAAGCTCAGCTAGCTTATGAATCTAAGCCATTTTCCAAATATACTGTTCAAGTCATTTTATTATTCATGGTAACACATGTTATCTATGCAAAATTACCAAAATGCCCATGTACCAACTCATGCCACTAAGTCATTCAGTTAAACTTCATAACCTAACCAAATCATAGATTCAAGTTATTCTTAAATATAACATTCATGGTTCTTTATCATTAAGTTAACAAATACCATGCAGCTAAAATTACCAAAACACCTCTGGTTGTACATTCTCTAGTATTACACAAATATTCATGCCTAACTAAGCCTTTTATTGCTTATTAGCCTTAATTTAATTCATTATGGTTTATTTCATTAATTTATTTGGCCTAGCTAGGAGAATGACACCAATACACATTGGACCTAGAGGGAATGAAAATAGTGTAGTGATTCGCATTTTGGACCCCGACCGCTGTATTGGTCTGATGAGATTGTAGCACCTAAGGTGCAGATAGCAAGGTGTTGTCTACCCAGTAGACTGGTCTATCCAACATACTAGTATAGTGGTCCTCAAGGGCCTTCGCCACTATATCAGCTTTACTTGAAGGCTCTATGATGGTATGATTGTGTTTACCCAGCAAACTGGTCTGTCCAACAAACTAGTGTAGTGGTCCTTTAGGACCTACATCACTGCACCAGCAAAATAAGGTAAATAGGATGATTGTGTCTGCCCAGTAGACTAGTTTGTCTAACAGACTAATGCAATAGCCCTTCGGGACCTACGTCACTGCATCGGCAAAATAAGTGAAATGGGATGATCATGTCTGCCCAGCAGACTGGTTTGTCTAACATACTAGTGCAGTGGCCCTCTAAGACCTATGAAACTGCACCAGCAAGCATTAAGGAACTAGCATTAGGTGATAAAGAAGGGAAGTTGTCTATCCAATAGACTAGTACAGTAGCCCCAATGGGAACCTAAGTTGCTGTACCGGCCCTATCTGAAAAATAGATAGTGTAGTAACCGCTCAAATCCCTAATTTGATCATTCAACCCATCCAGTGGGTGTCTAACTAATGAGCCATGTAACTCAATTTATGTTCATTTCTTTATTGATTAACTTTTTATAATATTCTTAAGTCAAAAATAGATAGATATAAATTTTATTGCAAGAGCAAGTTTTAGCTCGATCTGGTATAGCCATAATTTGGCTGTACCGGGTAAATTCTCATAAGAATTTATAAGTATTGAAATTGCTAATATTTAAGGTATATTATGCTTAATTTTATTCCATAATTATTTCTCAAATATTTGTCATTTACTGTCTAGTGATATTTTTCATTCATGTAATGGTCAACTAGACAGTTATAGGTCATTTTGGCAAGTTTCATTAGCCCTTTTTATGTTCATTTCTTAACCTTTTTTAGTGCAGTTTCCACTATTGTTTACACAAGGTTCATAGGCCTTAAGCCAATACAATCATTAGGCCATTTCTAAGGCCAAAACATAGGCAAAAAAGCCACAATACATATTCACATAATATAGCCTGATAGGCATAAGGTACAAACATCTTGTTTAACCATAAGTCATAGCCTTTAAAGGCACCATACAAGCCACTTTTTAGGTTATTCCTAACCAGGTTTAGGTTCATTTTTCATGCCATATCTCATGCCATTTAGACTATGTGCATTAGAATTATTTCATGCTATTTAAATTATGCCAAGATACTCACTTTATGTCATGTTAATGTCTCAATTTATACAATTGTCCAAGCCCATTCTTAAATAGTTATTAGATCTTTGAAAGTCTAACTTGTAGTCTTATTTCATGCCAACCAAATTAAGTCAAACATGCTCATACTATTATGCTTTATCATGCTTATGCATTACACACATGTTATCACCATTGTCATGCCATTCTCATTGGTGTAGGTCTCAACCATAGTTTAGTAATGTCCTTAAACATACATTTATTTAATTTGAATCACACATACTTGCTTATTGTCATAATATAAGTGCCCTTATACACACACATTTTCATTCTTAAACCATTTAAGCTAACATATTCTTGTTACATACTTCGACCATAAGCAAAAACTCATCCACACTCATAGCCTCATCAATATTTGTATATCACAATCCACACTTACTTTAAACCAACCTAAAAGCATGCCAATTACCAAGTTTCCATACCATACCCTTAGTAACACCCTTAGGCTAGCTCTCGACTACTCTCTCAATAATCATCAACCATATACAAATCAATCCATGCAATTAATTAACTATCACTAATTAACCTAAAACCTTTGCTCCTCATGCAATCACCAAGTTCAACCCTTACATGTTTACACTAAGTCCCTAGGCATCTCTCGGCCAGCCAACATTGCCCACACCATAAGTAAATTCTCATTAAACAAGTTCACATTTCTATCATTAATTAGCCATTATTCTAAGGATTCTAAGGAAACTTAAAGGTCCCCTCAATTAGACACTAAGTTTAACCATCCTATAGCATATTTATAACCCTTAAAAATCAAGTGGCATGAAGAAAATACTAAGGGTCACTTACTTGGCAAGGAGCACACTTGAAACTCCCATTACACAAGTTGTCCAGCCCTCTCATGGTAGCTTTTCCCTGGCTCTTCAAGCCTTTCCTTGCCTCATTTCACCTCAAACCAAAGCCACACATATCCACACAGATGTTAGGCATCTCAAAGAACCATTTCCAACCAAGAAATCATAAGAAAAAGCAAGGAGAAGGCAAGCAAACACACCTATGGTACCTTGCTGGATAGCCTCTGACTAGCAAACTTTTATGGATTTTTGTGAATTGTTAAGAGCTCATTTTGCCTCCATTCTTCTTCCAAAATTTCTCTAACACCCCAAAATGAATTTAAAAACCTAGAATTAGTAGATTTGGTTGACAGAAGAAGATGAAACTCTCTCTCCAAGCCTATTATGGAATTATTTACTAGGTAGAAAAGAAGAAAAAATTTTACCTTTTATTTAGTGGAAAAATCCACTTGTTAAGTGGCTTTGCCACTTGGCAAGGCCCTTAGGCTAACTGTGCAAGTGTGGGTGGGTCCTATAGCCACCCAAGCCATCCCAAAATGGCTCGACTTTTGGCAAAATTTAAAAATTCACCAAAATTCACACGAACCTCAAAAAATTACACTGTTTGTTTTAAAATTCATATTTTAATCCCTTCTACATGCTCATAAATTTTTAAAGCCAAATTCCATCGATAAGGTAGTTTTCAAATTACCTCAATTTGCATGCCAACTTAAAAAATTATGAGAATTTACAAACAACCTTAGAATCCAAAAATTCTTTCACTAATGGACTCAATGGAATTTTTGAGCTTTAAGGTTTGATATTTTTGAGTATGTCCAACACATCTCAAGTCATTCCTAGCCCGACTAAATTTTATTACACAAATCAGTAGCTCATTATTCGAAATGAATTATTAGTTCTGTTAAATTTTTAAATTTTGCCTTTTTCATCAAATTAGAGTCTCTCAAAGTTTCATGACCAGTGTTGATGCCTCAATTTATGTGCAAGTGACTCGACACCCCAGGTGCACTTCTCAAACCAGTGGCACTATTTATAGAGCCTTAAAACACTGGCGTTACACCCTATGTTTGTATGATTATGTGATATGGATGACAATTGGAGGACCAGATGGGTCCTTAAGGTGTATGGTGCATTGTTGATGGACATAGAAGTATTTTTACGTAGATTTAAAATTTTACTTTTCCACCCAGGCTTCTGTTATGTTGCCAAAATTTCTATAAAATGGATAATGGTCAAATAAAAATATCACATCAGCAAATTGTAGCCAAAATAAGAATAACATAAGAGAACAACTATAAAATAACATGAAATAGTAAGCCAAGTAGTCGTGGCAATAAAGGTTAAATGAATGACAGGTGGGGTAGATTAGGATGGATGACCTTTGGGAAGTAGTATCTCTTATCTAGTTCCATCAGGGATTGGTAGGGAGTGTTATAGGTATATTATATTTTCTTAATTCACCTATTTTTGAATTAGTTGATTGGGATCCCTAATTTCCTTTGTTTGCACCACACTAGCACATGATAGAGAGTTACAATTAAAGCATCTAGATATAGAAATCATGGTCAGTAATCCTATAGGATAACATGTCATAGTTAGTAAATTGTATAACACATCCAATCCAAGGATATATCTTCATAGCAAATCTTATTGAACTACCCTTTGATGAATTTGACATCATACTGTGTATGGATTGGCAATCTAGACATCATACCTTGGTGGACTGTAGACAGAAGATACTGACTCTTCAAACAACATATGAGGATGAAATTATAGTAGTTTGTGAGAGTACAAATTTCTTGTCCAATGTTATCTCTATAGTGACATATAGGTGAATGATTCGAATTAGTTGCGAAGCCTATTTGGCACATATGGTTGATAATAAAAAGATAGGGCCCGATGTTAGTCAAATACCATAATGGCCAAGTTTCTAGATGTTTTCCTAGATAAGTTGCTAGGGTTACCACTAGAGCGTGAAATTGAGTTTGCCATTGAGGTGTACTTAGGCACTACACTAATATCAATTACCCTTTATAGAATGGCACTTACTAAATTAAAAGAATTGAAGGTGCAATTATAGGAGCTTCTAGATAAAGGGTTTATTAGACTTAGTTTTTCACCTTGTGGAGCACTATCCATGTTTGTGAAAAAGAAAGATAGCTCCTTATAGCTATGTGTAGACTACATAATGCTTAACAAGGTGATAATTAAGAACAAATATCAACTACCTAGGATTAATGACTTGTTTAATGCTCTCAAATGATCTAATATCTTCTCAAAGATTGACTTGAGTTTTAGGTACCATCAACTCGGGATAAAAGAAATTGATGTACCAAAAATAACTTTTCACATAAGATATAGGTATTATGAGTTCTTAGTTTGGCATTTAGGCTGACCAATGCTTTAGCTACATTTATAGACCTAATAAACTAGAGATTTAGGCCATATTTGGATCAATTTGTAGTGGTGTTCATTAATGATATCATGTTGTACTTTAAAACCATCAAAATGTAAGAATTACATTTACCGCTAGATTATAGATCTTAAGAGAAAAGTAACTCTATGCCAAATTGAGTGTGAGTTTTATCTTAATAGAGTGGCCTTTTTAGGACACATTGCCTCAGCTATTAGGATCTAGGCAGACGTAAGTAAAATTAAGGATATGTTAAAATGGAAGCATCACCTAAATGTGATAAAGATTAGGAGTTTTTTAGGACAAGCCAGTTATCATAGGCAATTCTTTAATGTGATCTCAATGACTGCTACTCCCATTACATGCCTATTGAGGAAGGATGTGAAATTCATGTGTGATCATAAATGTCATGAGAGCTTTGTCAAATTGAAAGCTATGTTGATAGAAGCTCCTATTCTTACATAACCAAAGTTTGGGAAGGACTTTGTCATTTTCAGTGATGCTTCTCACAATAGACCCAGATGTCTATTGATGCAGGATGGCAAGGAAGTGGCTTATGTGTTAACTTTGATGGACTCATGCACAATTGAAATGAAACATCCGTGGAATCCTAGCAATGATTCGAACTTTAAAAAATTGAAAAATAAAGAAATTTATATTAGAGGAAAACAATTTACTATAAATCCTTTATGCAATTTCTGTCTGCAGCTTTCCTTTTCTTTTATTCCTCTCACTATGTTGTTACAAGCCACAATGATCCTTAGTTGTGAACACCTTCAAGGTAATCCACACAAGATGTTCTTAGAAGAGAGCAACTTGAAAATCCAATTGCTAGTAAGATTTTCAAGTGGAAAAAGGAAGAAGAAATTTGTGACTTTTCAATTGATCTGTGCAACAATTTCTGGTGGAGAAAATTTATGTATGGTAGCCATAGCTACAAAGGTTATTTATACTATAAATAAAACCTTTTTAGGTCAGATTTTGACACATAAAATCAGCCCCAAGTTAGACCAGATTGGACCCACACATTGGCCCTTATTCAGTCCTATGCGTAAAAGCCTTTTTAATAGGCTTATTTGCAATCTGCTTTGGCCCCAACTTCCTTAATCCAATATGGCATTACTAGGCCCCATTTTGGATTAATATATACTCTAATTTAAGGCCTTTTGAAAATTTTAAAAGATCATAAAAAATCAGTTGCAAGAATAATTAAAATTTGGACTTAACAAGGCCTAAGTCAAAAAAACCCTCATTCTAGACTACACATCAGCAAGTGGGCTCCTAAGCCTATTTGCTTATTTATTCTTCTTAATTAATCTTCCAATGATATCCTATAACTCCTCTTACTAAATTCCTAAAGAAACTTGATATGCGATGTACTTCCCACTAGGTCATCTATCCAAAAATTGCTATAGACCCGCATTCATTTAATGCTTATAGATTTTTCACCTTCTAGATAGATATAGCCTAGATCCTTTGTCTATCACTTAGACATCATTATTTAGGATTTATATAACCTAAAAATTCATGTCAGTCCATTATAGATTTTATAGAAAGTTAGGCAGCATAATAGCTATCCTGGGTGACATTCTAAAAATTTCAACATGTTAAAAACACTTCTACAACATCAATCACTTCTCCTATCACATTCTGGACCCTTCTAGTCCTCTATTATCATTAACACATCAATCACAATAATTAGTTATCACATAGGGCCTCAACCCCAAATTATCTATATCAGACAAAAATTAAACCATTCGGATTCATAAACCTATTTATAAACATCACATGGTTACCTTAATATTACCAACACTAGCAGCTCTTAAGCTTGCTGAACCTACAACCTATAGTATTTATATGAGTGCCTACTAAAACCATTGAAATAATACAAAATATGATACCCTTCAGTGCCTTTACTACTACATTACACAAAGCTTGAGGCTAGACTTCTCCCTGATGTTACTTATGCACCAAACACTGGTAAGCTGAGTATGAAACTCATTGGTGAATTTGATATACCAAAAACATGTCACATGCAGACATACATATGTAACAATATGCTATTAATATATAGATACAATGCATGGAAGCCATTTCATAATAATCATATTAGTTTAGTTGATCTACCTCATAATTTAATTATTTACAATTATGCCACTATTGTGTTCTTATTCAATTTATTGATTATTTTAACTAGCATTAGTCCTAAAATTTAATTTAGTTTAACAAGCCTAACTAGATAAACTACACTTCAAAACACTAGATTAAGAGAGAACCTGATGTGAGCACAATCATGACACATGACATGAAGAGTGGGACCAAAGATGAGCTAGCATTGCCACATAGGCCAATAACAAGAGCAAAGGCCAAGAAGTACAAGGATGCATTGCAAGCTTTCATGGGTCGAATGATTAGAAG